>SKCR01017204.1:0-35758 GCA_019454045.1 Zanthoxylum bungeanum | reverse complement strand
GTAATATTATGAAAATTACCGCTTTTGTTTCTTTTATTCTATTGTGTATATAAAATTAAACTTCTAATCCACTGCATGCATATTATTTATATATATTTTCTGACCTGACTTATGGTTGCAGTTTTCTAGAACAGGTTCTAGATATCAATAGACATTGATATAATTAGATTAATCTAAACCATCGGGAACTATTGTTCCAATTTTCTTGGAAAATCAAGATGGTCAGTGACTTAGTTACTAAGTCACGATAGGTAATCTAAAAAGATATCTGTTTTAGGATATAAAGATTTAGTAGAATAGTTTCTTGTGCAGTAAAAATTGACATGAATTGGTTCATGTCTCGAGATTCTTACTGGCATTAAGAAAACTCGATTAGGTATTTGTTTATCCGATAATGACGTTTCTTGGCTTTAGTGACTGATGAGCGGAAATATATCACTATTTATCGCCCCTTTGACCTAATATTTTGTATGATTTCTCGGGTTTTATGAATGTTTTGATGTGTTTTGTGTTATTTTGCAGATAAATAAAGTTTTGGGACTCAATGGAATCAACTTGGGGCTAAAACTATGAAAACCGACAAAAAGGGCAAAACTGGAATTTCACGTCGCGATGAGCTGACGTAATTAGGCTACCGACACGAGTCATCATGACATCAGCCGAGGTTACTATGCTACTGACACTCATCAGCGCCACGTCAGCACTTACATCATCATGACGTCAGCACAATAATTCACTCTGCCGACACGTGTCATTGCTTACGTCAGCATGATGTCAGCGTCGTGACGCACAGGCCTTCACGCGTCTTGACACCGAGCCAATAATTTCTGCCGACAGCCACATGTCATCATCTCGTCAAACAGCGTACACGCGTCACAAATCAACGACGCGTCACGATGCGCAAAGTTCTACGCGTCGCGACGCGCAAGGCATAATTTTACCTATAAATTGAAGCTGGTTTCATTTAGAATTTTCATACTTTCCTTAAGGTTCTAATAAGGATCTAAGGACTTTATCTTATTTGTTTAAGTTTTTGTAATTTAAATTATGTATTTTTATTTCTAGTAACAATAGTAGTTTATTTACTTTATATTTCTTTTATGTTTTGTAGTTAAATTTCCGCTGGGGGAAAGGTGAAGTTTTTATTATTATAATTTAGATTAATCTCCCTTAAATTATAATATATAAATTATCTTAAAACATGACTTAATTGGATACCGCCTTTATGGTCGGTTGGACTTAATTAAATTGATTTTAACCTGACTAAATTAGATATCATCTTATGGTCGGTTGGAATTAATTATAACATGACTAAATCAAGATACCGCCTATATGGTCGGTTGGTAATATCATGCAAATTTATATATTATAATAAGGGAGATTTCTAAATTAGAAATAGTAAAGGTGGATCCCATTGTTGGGGTTGGTACTCAGAGCGTCAATCTGGATCGTATTCATATTTGATTCATTAATACGAACATCTCTTTTTTTTCTATAATATTACTTTGTTAGTGGTTGCACCTCTTATTTTTATATACGTATTTGATCTAATTACTATTAGATTGAAACTAAATTTGATTTAGTGATATGTATATATTAGACAAAGACCCGATAATATATAATGTAGTGCACAGTTACAAAGTAGTTTGTAATTGATATTGGGAAGTGTCACGGCTAGAAATATATTATCAAATAAAGTTACTGGTCAAGATTTACTAACACGGGTCAGTTAGTTAAATCCGTTTAGACCAGTACATGCCGTATATCGAGACTTGGCCGATGATTTATCCCAATGAACCATGAGTATTGGGAGACTCGTACAGACATGTAGGTGTTTATAGTGGATAAACATTGAACGACTAACCGAAGATTCTTAATGGATGGTACACCAACATCAATAAGAATCTTCTCGGGTTAAGTAGCATAGTGGTCTTTCGACTTGAGACACCACTATGGATGTATGAGACATCCTCCACACTTAGATGGCAGTCACGTCACCGATCTATTTAGATCAGACCTCCGCATGTTCGTTGGGTATGGACCGATCCTCAAGATATCCTGTGTGTGTCAAGATAGGATCCGTCAGTTCTGTGTATAGAGCATAGGTAGTCCAAATGTGATTAGCAATCTGTTAAATTTATGGCCATAGTATACTTTGGAAGTGAGTTCTGAATGTTATTTAAAGATTGCTAATAGATATGTCGATGGGATTATACCTATAGAGATTTGACGTTTTTATCTATATCTATGGAATAATCCGGATACCCGTGACGGAGGATTATACATATGCAATGACCTCGACTTGTATGATTCAGCAAGTTTATCTGTGGTCGTCATAATTTACGGGTGGATAAATTATGGACACGAAATTAGATTTCGTGATGGATATGTATGAATCTAGAGAGTCTCATAATGAAATATACTCGTAGAGCACTAGGGCGACTATTATAAATAATGGTGATTATTTATTGATCGTTTAACTGTTAAACGAAAGATACATGCATTAGGCCGAACCGTCATTTCCTAATTAGTGTGTATTTGTGTTTAATATTGATATTATTAAATACTCATTAATTAATTGTCAAATTATGATATTTGACATATATCATTGATATATGTATTTGAGATATTTAAATAAAATATAATACATATATTTGTATTAGTGTGTAATTAGTGTGTATTTGTGTTTAATATATTGATATTATTAAATACTCATTAATTAATTGTCAAATTATGATATATGACATATATCATTGATATATGTATTTGAGATATTTAAAGTAGATATAATACATATATTTGAGATATTTGAATTTAATTAATTATTTAATTATTTAATTGTTAATAATTAAAGTAATTAAAATATAAATATCTTACCAAATGATAATGATGGGAAATGATTCACAAGTGTATATTGTTGACTTTGCTTTAAAAGAAATGGTAGTCAAATTTAGTTTGACTTCTAAGATATTTGTTTAATTTTGATTAAATTTGAAAATATCTATTTTTCTTTATTAAGCCAATTTCGGCCAAGACCTAAAATGAATATAAGTGTATTTTTTGAGTTGCTTTTGTTGACTTGTTGAATAATTCATTAAAGGTGTAATGATTTAAAATGCAAGTTGATAAAGCAAAAATTAAATGAAACAAAAATTATATCTAGATATTATTTTATATACCAAATTCGGCCAAGGCTAATTTTGTGAAGTATATATTGTTTTGTTTCATTTTTTAGGGTTTAAGGAGTTCATAAGTTACCAAATAAACATAATACAGTTAAGAGAAAAATGCTTGGAGGCTAAAGAAGAAAGCTTGGAAAAATCTTATTTTTGTAAGTTTTTCTTTAAAGTCTTCAACATAGAAAATGTTTCTAACATGCTTAGCTTCATCTTGTGTTGCTTTGATGTTGTCTCTTTACTTATAGTTTATGTTTTAATTGGTTATGAACTTGTAAGAAAGATGTTTGCATGTATGGTTTCAAAGTGAGCTTGAAATGGTTTCATAGCTCTCTTTTGATTATTTGATAATCAAGTTGCCATTCTAGAGTTGCTAAGCCACTCATTGATGACCTAAAATTGTTCTTGAGTTGTTTCATGATGGTGAGACTTGTTTGGTGTTGTAAAGTTTGAATTAAAGTAATGGATTTAATGGATTTGGTGAAATTGGTCAATTGATGAAATTGTAAGATTAGGATTCTTAACCCATTCCAAATTTGGGGCTTTTCATATATGTGATGTATTATAGTGTTATATGATGCATATAAATTTTTGGGTTGATTGGATTGATTGACATGTTTTGACACAAAATGACTAAATTGCAATTAACTGAAAAATTTGGGTGCTCTCGGCAATTAGACTAAAATTGGGGATTTTGTTGCAATCTGATTTTGATGAATTGGACTTGTTGGAAGTCATTTTAGAAATGATTTAGAATCATCCAAAATTATATTTGACAATTTTAGGACTAAAATGATAAATTTGTAAAGTTGTGGGGCATTTCGGTAATTACTAAGAAATTAATGGGGTTGGTGCACAGAGCGCCAATTCTCGGTTGTATTTCTTTGAATACTTCAGTAAAACGTTATTATTATGAATAATATATACAGTTTCTATAATATAATATATCTTTTAATATGGTTAAGACGTCATGACCTTGGAATGACTAGTCATGATGTTGTTGCAAAAATGTCGCAACTGACATTGAGTTGTATCATGACGTTGTCATTCTCAGACAGTTCCTGGTCAAGGTTTGCACTACTTGGTTAGTATAGTAAACCCATTGAGATCGGTACATGTCGTATACTGGAATATATGATTCCAATGGTTTCTCAATGAACCATAAGTCTTGGAGACTAGTATAGACGTGTAGGTGTTTATAGCGGATAAACACTGAACGACTCACCGAAGATTCTTAATGGATGGTACAACCAACGTCAATAAGAATCTTATCGGGTTGAGTAGCACTTGTGATTCTTCGACTTGAGATACCACTGTGGGCACATGAGAAATCTTCCACACTTAGATGGCAGTCACGTCACCGATCTATTTAGATCAGACCTCCGCTTGTTCGTTGGGTGTGGATAGATCCTCAGGGTGTCCTGTGTGTATCGAGATAGGATCTGTCAGTTCTGTGTATCAGAGCATAGATAGTCCATATGATTAACAATTAGATAAAAACTATGGGCCCGTGGTACAATTTAGAAGCCAGTTCTAAATGTTCTTTTTGAGATTGCTAATAGAGACGTCGATGGGATAATCCCTAGAGAGATTTGACGTTTACATCTATATCTCTGGGATATATCTGGATACCTGTGATGGAGGAATTATACATTTTCCATAACCTCGACTTGTATGATTCAGCGAGTTTATCCGTGATCGTCATAATTTACGGGTGGATAAATTATGGACACGAAATTGGATTTCGTGACGGATATGCCTGAATCTAGAGAGTCTACTAATGAAATATACTCGTAGAGTACTAGGGCAACATTTATAAATAATATTGATTATTTATAAAGTCGTTTAAAGGTTAAACGAAAAATACATGTGTAGGGACCCGATAGTCATTTCCTTAGTTTTTGTGTATTTGCATTTAATGCTAGATTAATTCAAATACACATTAATTAATTATCAAATTGAGATATTTGACTAATATCATAAATATATATGTATTTGATATTTATTGTAAATATAATACATATATTTAATATATTTGTATTTAATTAATTAATTAATTATTTAATTGTTAAATGATTAAATTAATTAAAGTATGAATATTTTAGGTTATGATATTTTATTTAATGACTTAGTTGCAATTGTTGACTTGTTTAATTATTCATTAAAGGTGTAATGATCAATTACCAAGTGGACAAGTTGTAATTAAAGAAACAAAAAACAAATATCATGATATTTTGCCATATACAATTTTCGGCCAGGGCTAAAATTTTGGTATAAATTGTTTTGTTTCTTTTAGGGTTTCATTAAGTCAAAACCTTTACAAAAACTCCATTAAAAGAAAGACAAAGAAGCTTGAGAAAAGAAAAGAAAAACAAAGAAAAAGCTTGGATTTAAGTAAGTATTCCAACCTTCCATTAGAGAGAAAAATGTTCCTCTTGTTGTGGGTTTCATCTTGTGATGTTTTCATGTTTTTCTATTCGTTATTCTTTGTATTTTTGGAGGATGGAAATTTGGATTGGGTTGAGCATGTATAAATGATCATAGAATGTTACTAATGAGTTAGTAAGCTTTCTTTTGATGGTTTGAGAAACTTGTTGCTAATCTAGAGTTATTGACCCACTCTTAATGACCTAGATTTGTTCTATAGTTTTTTCATTATGGTGAGGCTTGATAGTAATGGAAGAAATATGATTGAAGTATTGGATTTTACTAATTTGGTTTAATTTGTCCAATTTGATGAAATTGAAAAATCAGGTTTTAAGACCACTTCCAAATTTGGGGCTTTTCATTATATGGTGTATATGGATGTTTATATGATGCATATAAAATATTGGGTTGATTGGATTCATCTTCATGTGTTTTGAACATGTAAAGTGCAAAATGCACAATTTCCCCACTAAGGAGGCATCGGCAAGGCATGATATTTTGGGAATTTTGTTGCAATTTGAATTTCAATGTGTAGGACATGTTCAATTCATATTGTAATGATTTAGAATCATCCAAAATCGTTTCGAACAATTTCAGATTAAAATGAAAAAAATGCAATGTTTAGGGGTAATTCGATAATTACACAAAAATATGATTTGTTGTGTAATATTTCATAATTTGATAATTGGATAATTAAATAAATAAGTTTATTTAATTAATCTGAGAAAAGTTTTGAAATCGGAAAATTTTGATTTTCCACTGTTCCGCTGCGTTACCGAATTTCCGCGATAAAACCTCTTCAAAATGGTATCAGAGCGAGTCTGATTCTAGGCCCTCTAATATGATTAGCCCTTTAAATTCAATGTTTAATCATGTTTTCTTGAATTTATACATGCTTGTTTAATCTAATTTGATTAGATTTAGGGGTATGACACTTAGGGAAAATCCCTAATTAATAAGGTTTAAATGTAATTATGTATTTGATGCATGTATGTGGTCCGTCTTGTCAATACGGTTTATAAAATATTCTCCGTGACTACATCTGAGACCGTGCCTCTGCTGTGAGGGTGTAGCCGATAGAGATTTGTTATACCAGATGTATATTAGATACTAGATAAATTCAAGCGAAAACGCAATCTTGAACATGCCCCAGCTGTCAGGGTTACGCAAGTAGCTTGAGTTTAACATTGATGAGTTTAACCTTGGTACATCTCCTTGTGGGCCTGCCTTAGCAGTCACAACGAGAAACGACCAGGACCGGAAACCCAGGAGTCACTAATGAGTGATTGACAAATGAGTTGTCTACCTAATGAATATAAGTAGGCGAGACAGTGCCTCTGCTTTGAGCTGAAATATATTCATGGGATCCACTTTTCACTATTTGTATTTAATTTAATTATTAAATCTTTGTATTCTGTTTGGGGATTACAGTATTGCATGATTTAGTGGGATGGGCATTTTTAGATTAAAAATCCATGATCTAGTTTATGCTTTAGATATTATATGAAACTGCTTAATTTTCTGCTAACCGTTTTTCGTGATCTATATGATAGATTTGCGATGGCGGCAACATCCACAAATCAGTTTGCGCGTATGCTTGATGCGAACAAACTAAAAGGCGCTGATAACTTCGCCGATTGGGATTTGGATTTGAGGATTGTCCTCGATTCCGAGAGGTTGGGATATGTTCTTGAGGGTCCACTACCCCTTGTTGTGGCAGAGGGTGTTACACCGGAGGAACGCGAAGTCTTCCAAGCTTGGAAGGATGATGATTTAAGGGTTAAATCATACATCTTAAGTTCGCTTTCACCGGGACTCAAGAAACAGTATTATGGCATGTCAGATGCTTATACTATGATGACACGATTAAGACAATCATTTGAGAACCAAGAACAAGTAGTTGTTCACAAGGTCGCAATGGATCTGTTCCATGCGCGATTGGATGTGGGGCAAGCTGTTAGCCCACATGTTCTTCAGATGATCGATTTAATCGATCAACTGAGGCAACATAATCTCATTCTGAATGACATTCTCGGTAGGAGTGTCATTCTTGGTTCGCTCACAGCTTCCTATCGCCAGTTTGTGATGTATTTCAACATGAACGGGATTATCTGTACCTACCAAGAGCTGCATAGGATGTTGCTCAAGGCGGAAGAGGAGCTTAAGAAGGGAGTACCAACTCGTCCTCCGAGACCTACTTCTCTATCTGCTTCTTCCCAGACTTGGTCAAGGGGAAAGAAGAAGAAAGGGAAGAAGAAGAAGGGTTTCGGTCCTTAACCACAGGCAAAGATAGCAAAGCCCAAGAGGGCTTCTGAAGACAAGTGCCATCACTGCAGCAAAGTCGGGCACTGGAAAAGGAACTGTCCTGACTATATTGCCCAGCTGAGGAGAGAGAGAGCATCGACATCAGGTACATTTATTTTTCCAGTTATTGATATATCTTTGGCTTGTGAAGCCGTTACATCCACCTGGATTTTAGATTCTGCTTGTCCCATTCACATTTGCAATTCGTTGCAGGTGCTGAAGGAAAGTAGGAAACTGAAGCCTGGAGAGATGTAGTTGCGATTCGGAGTGGAGTGGAGACTCACTGGATGCAATTACAGTGGGAGTATGCGAGATCCCTTGCTGAAAGGACACTTTTGTTAAATGATTGTTATTTTGTACATGGATGTGTAGCTAATATTATATCCTTTTTGTATTGGAAACAGAAGGCTTTCGTATTAATATTAAGAACTGTTATTTGTATTTGTATAATAAAGTAATATTCAGATCATTTGTTGTCCAAATAAGCATGGTCATTATTCATTGCAAACTTCAAAAGATTTTTAAACACTAGAGTTAATAAACGTAGTTTACCTGTAACTAATAATAATGAACTTTGGCATATGCGACTAGGTCATATAGGCGTTAAACGCCTTACCCATTGGTTAGGAATGGTTTGATATCAGATCTCACCATTGAATCATATCCAACTTGTGAATCGTGTATTCAGGGCAAGATGACCAACCCCATTTTCTGGTGTTGGACACCGCGCCACTAACTTACTGGAACTCGTACATTCTGATGTATGTGGTCCACTAAGTCAGACTGCTCAAAGTGGTTATTCGTACTTCGTTACCTTTACCGATGATCTGTCACGGTACGGTTATGTCTATTTGATGCGACATAAATCGGAAACCTTTGAAAAGTTCAAAGAGTTCCGAAATGAAGTAGAAAAAAACTGGTCAATATATTAAATGCCTTCGATCCGTTCGAGGCGGTGAATATATGAGCAGTGAGTTCATGGATTATATGAAGGAGAATGGGATTCTCGCTCAATATACTCCTCCAGGTACTCCACAGCAAAATGAGTGTCTGAGAGGAGAAATCGGACTTTATTGGATATGGTCCGATCGATATTGAGTTTCACAGATTTTCCCTTTTTACTTATGGGGCTACTCTCTTTTAATAGCTGCATATCTTTTGAATAAGATTCCTTCAAAAACTGTTCCTACGACTCCGTATGAGATATGGTTCGGTAGGAGACCAAATCTTAGTTAAATTAAGGTTTGGGGTTGTCCTGCCTATGTCAGGGTGACTCAGCAAGATAAGATTTCGCCTGGAGGGCAAAAGTTTAGGTTTGTCGGATATCCTTGAATACGAGGGGATATCTGTTCTATGATACTGAGCATCGAAATGTGTTCGTAGCTCGCTTCGCAAAATTTCTATAAGTATAATTTTTGTCAGAATGAGGTAATCATAGACTGGTTGAACTTGATAAAGTCCAACCTGAAAACAACGAAGCAACGGAGGAACCTGAAGTTCAAGTAGATGAAGGACTTTTAAACACACACTCTATGTAGGTTAGAATGGGTATCTAGACCTCCTGAACGCTTGTATTTGATACAAGAAAATAGTCTAGATGTTCTCTTAGTATAATAGACTGATCCTTTCACCTATAGAGAATCAATGTTGGACATCGACTCTGTGAAATGGAAAAGTGCCATGAAATCCGAGATAGACTCAATGCATGAGAATCAAGTTTGGGACTTAGTTTCGCTTCTCGAAGGAATTGTTCATATCGGTTGTAAATGGGTTTACAAAAGGAAACGTGGGTTTGATGGTAAGGTTGAAACTTACAAGGCCCGACTGGTAGCAAAAGGTTACACGCAACGACCTGGCGTCGACTACGATGAAACTTTTTCACCAGTAGCAATGCTTAAGTCTATTCGGATTTTGCTTTCTATAGCTGCGTATCATGACTACAAGATTTGGCAAATGGATGTCAAAACGGCTTTTCTAAATGAATTTATTGATGAAGAAATCTATATGGAACAGCCGGAAGGTTTTGCATCTAGCGAAAACTCGGGTATGGTGTATAAGCTTAAGAAGTCCATTTATGGACTTAAACAAGCTTCACAAAGTTGGAATCTTCGATTCGATGAGATTATTAGATCGTCTGGTTTTCTCAAGAATTCGGAAGAATCCTGTGTGTATCAGAAGGCCAGTGGGAGCATGATCGTATTTGTAGTCCTATATGTTGATGACATCCTAATCATTGGGAATGATTTAGGTATGTTTCAAAGCGTCAAAGCGAACCTCTGTAAGAATTTCTCCATGAAGGACCTGGGAGAAGCTTCCTATGTTTTAGGGATAAAAATCTATAGAGATAGACAAGGAAGCTGATTGGGTTATCTCAATCAACATAGATAGATAAGATCTTGGAACGGTATAATTTTGGTAACTGTAAGACAGCAAACATACCGTTCAGACATGGGATTCATCTTTCGAAGAAGATGAGTCCACAAACAGAAGATGAGAAGGTTAGAATGTCTAACCAACCTTATGCTTCGTGTTTGGGTAGCATAATGTATGTCATGTTATGTACGAGGCCTGATATCAGTTTCCCTGTTAGCGTAACTAATCAATATCAGTCCAATCCAGGTAATGACTATTGGATGGCAATTAAACATATCCTAAAGTATCTTAAAGGTACTAAGGATAAATTAATAATTTATGGAGGAAACGAATTGCAAGTTAACATGTATACGGATTCCAATTTCCAATCAGATTCCGATGATAGAAAGTCTACATCTGGATTCGTATTTACCCTTAACGGAGGTGCAGTTTGTTGGAAGAGTTCCAAACAGGGATCAACAGCAGATTCCACCATCGAGGCGGAATAAATTGCAGTTTCTGAAGCTGCAAAAGAGGTTGTGTGGATAAAGAACTTTATCACAGAATTGGGAGTTATCCCAAGTATCGAGAATGAGATTCTGTTATACTTTTCACTATTTGTATTTAATTTAATTATTAAATCTTTGTATTCTGTTTGGGGATTACAGTATTGCATGATTTAGTGGGAGGGGCATTTTTAGATTAAAAATCCATGATCTAGTTTATGCTTTAGATATTATATGAAACTGCTTAATTTTATTCTAACCGTTTTTCGTGATCTATATGATAGATTTGCGATGGCGGCAACATCCACAAATCAGTTTGCGCGTATGCTTGATGCGAACAAACTAAAAGGTGCAGATAACTTCGCCGAATGAGATCTGGATTTGAGGATTGTCCTCAATTCCGAGAGGTTGAGATATGTTCTTGAGGGTCCACTGCCCCTTGCTGTGGCAGAGGGCGCTACACCGGAGGGACGCGAAGTCTTCCAAGCTTGGAAGGATGATGATTTAAGGGTTAAATCATACATCTTAAGTTCGCTTTCACCGGGACTCAAGAAACAGTATTATGGCCTGTCAGATGCTTATACTATGATGACACGATTAAGACAATCATTTGAGAACCAAGAACAAGTAGTTGTTCACAAGGTCGCAATGGATCTGTTCCATGCGCGATTGGATGTGGGGCAAGTTGTTAGCCCACATGTTCTTCAGATGATCGATTTAATCGATCAACTGAGGCAACATAATCTCATTCTGAATGACATTCTCGGTAGGAGTGTCATTCTTGGTTTGCTCCCAGCTTCCTATCGCCAGTTTGTGATGTATTTCAACATGAACGGGTTTATTTGTACCTACCAAGAGCTGCATAGGATGTTGCTCAGGGTAGAAGAGGACCTTAATAAAGGAGTACCGACTCGCCCTCCTAGACCTACTTCACTTTCTGCTTCTTCCCAGACTTGGTCAAAGGGAAAGAAGAAGAAAGGGAAGAAGAAAAAGAAGAAGGGTTTTGGTCCTCAACCACAGGCAAAGATAGCAAAGCCCAAGAGGGCTTCTGAAGACAAGTGCCATCACTGCAGCAAAGTCGGGCACAGGAAAAGGAACTGTCCTGACTACATAGCCCAGCTGAGGAGGGAGAGATAATCTACACTGGTACATTTATTTTTCTATTTATTGATATATCTTTGGATTGTGAAGCCGTTACATCCAACTGGATTTTAGATTCCGCTTGTCCCATTCACATTTGCAATTCGTTGTAGGTGCTGAAGGAAAGTTGAAGACTGAAGCCTGGAGAGATGCAGTTGCAGTGGGAGTATGCGAGATCTCATTGCTGAATGTGACACTTTTGTTAAATGACTGTCATTTTGTACCTGTATGTGTAGCTAATATTATATCACTTTTTGTATTGGATACAGAAGGCCTTTGTATTAATATTAAGAATTGTTCTTTGTATTTATATGATAAAAGTAATATTCAGATCCTTTGTTGTCCAAACCATCATGGTCATTACACATTGCAAACCTCAAAAGATATTTTAAATACTGGAGTTAATAAACGTAGTTTACCTGTAATTAATAATACTGAACTTTGGCATATGCGGCTGGGTCACATAGGCGTTAAACGCCTTACCCAATTGGTTAGGAATGGTTTGATACCAGATCTTACCATTGAATCATATCCAACTTGTGAATCGTGTATTCAGGGTAAGATGACCAAAGCCCCATTTTCTGGTGTTGGACATCGCGCCACTAACTTACTGGAACTCGTACATTCTGATGTAAGTGGTCCACTAAGTCAGACTGCTCACATTGGTTATTCGTACTTCGTTACCTTTACCGATGATTTGTCACGGTACGGTTATGTGTATTTGATGCGACATAAATCGGAAACCTTTGAAAAGTTCAAAAAGTTCTGAAATGAAGTAGAAAAACAAACTGGTCAATATATTAAATGCCTTCAATCTGATCGAGGCGGTGAATATATGAGTGGTGAGTTCATGGATTATATGAAGGATAATGGGATTCTCGCTCAATATACTCCTCCAGGTACTCCACAGCACAATGGAGTATCTGAGAGGAGAAATCAGACTTTATTGGATATGGTCCGATCGATGTTGAGTTTCACAAATTTTCCCTTTTACTTATGGGGCTACTCTCTTTTAACAGCTGCACATCTTTTGAATAAGATTCCTTCAAAAGCTGTTCCTACGACTCCGTATGAGATATGGTTCGGTAAGAGACCAAATCTTAGTTACATTAAGGTTTGGGGTTGTCCTGCCTATGTCAGGGTGACTCAGCAAGATAAGCTTTCACCTTGAGGGCAAAAGTTTAGGTTTGTCGGATATCCTTTGGATACGAGGGGATATTTGTTCTATGATACCGAGCATCGAAATGTGTTCGTAGCTCGCTTCGCAAAATTTCTAGAAGTAGAATTTTTGTCAGAATGTGGTAATCATAGACATGTTGAACTTGATGAAGTCCAACCTGAAAACAATGAACCAACGGAGGAACCTGAAGTTCAAGTAGATGAAGGACATTCAACGCACACACTCCGTAGGTCAGAAAGGGTATCTAGACCTTTTGAACGCTTGTATTTGTTACAAGAAAAGAGTCTAGATGTTCTCTTAGTAAGAGACTGATCCTTTCACCTATAGAGAATCGATGTTGGACATCGACTTCGTGAAATGGCAAAGTGCCATGAAATCCGAGATAGACTCAATGTATGAGAATCAAGTTTGGGACTTGGTTCTGCTTCCTGAAGGAATTATTCATATCGGTTGTAAATGGGTTTACAAGAGGGAGCGCGGCCTGACGGTAAGGTTGAAACTTACAAGGCCCGACTGATAGCAAAAGGTTACACGCAGCGACCTGGCGTCGACTACGATGAAACTTTTTCACCAGTAGCAATGCTTAAGTTTTATCGGATTTTGCTTTCTATAGCTGCGTATCATGACTACGAGGTTGGCAAATGGATGTCAAAACAACTTTTCTAAATGGATTTCTTGATGAAGAAATCTATATGGAACAGCCGGCAGGTTTTGCGTCCAGCGAAAACTCGGGTATGATATGTAAGCTTAAGAAGTCCATTTATTGACTTAAACAAGCTTCACAAAGTTGGAATCTTCGATTCGACGAGATTATTAGATCGTCTGGTTTTCTCAAGAATTCGGAAGAATCCTGTGTGTATCAGAAGGCCAGTGGGAGCATGGTCGTATTTTTAGTCCTATATGTTGATGATATCCTAATCATTGGGAATAATTTAGGTATGTTACTAAGCGTCAAAGCGTACCTCTGTAAGAATTTCTCCATGAAGGACATGGGAGAAGCTTCCTATGTTTTAGGGATAAAACTCTATAGAGATAGACAAAGGAGGCTGATAGGGTTATCCCAATCAACGTACATAGATAAGATCTTGGAACGGTATAATTTTGGTAACTGTAATACAGCAAACATTCCGTTCAGACATGGGATTCATCTCTCAAAGAAGATAAGTCTATAAACAGAAGATGGGAAGTTTAGAATGTCTAACCAACCTTATGCTTCGTGTTTGGGTAGCATAATGTATGCCATGTTATGTACAAGGCCTGATATCAGTTTCGCTGTTAGCGTAACTAGCAGATATCAGTCCAATCCACGTAATGACCATTGGATGGCCATTAAACATATCCTCAAGTACCTTAAAGGTACTAAGGATAAGTTAATAATTTATGGAGGAAACGAACTGCAAGTTAAAGGGTATATGGATTCCGATTTTAAATCAGATCCCGATGATAGAAAGTCTACATCTGGATTCGTATTTACCCTTAACGAAGGTGCAGTTTGTTGGAAGAGTTCCAAACAGGGATCAACAACAGATTCCACCACTGAGGCGGAATATATTGCAGCTTCTAAAGCTGCAAAAGAGGCTGTGTGGATAAAGAACTTTGTCACAGAATTGGGAGTTATCCCAAGTATCGAGAATGTGATTCCGTTATACTGTGATAATACTGGTGCCATTGGGCAAGCAAATGAACCGAGGGTGCATCAGAAGTCGAAGCATGTGTAACGCAAGTACCACATCATTCGAGAGATTGTGTCGCGATGGGATATTGTCGTGTGCAAGGTACCGAGTGAAGATAATGTAGCAGACCCGCTGACGAAGGCCATACCTCCGAAGTTGTTTGATAAACACGTGGAGTCGATGGGTATTAGATACAATCGTTATTGGCACTAGAGCAAGTGGGAGTTTTTGTTGGAGTTGGTGCTCAGCGCGCCAATTCCCGGTTGTATTTCTTTATGAATACTTCTTTAAAACGTTATTATTTTTTAATAATATATGCAGTTTCTATAATATAATGTATCTTTTAATATGGTAAAGACGTAATGACCTTAGAATGACTAGTCATGGTGCAGTTGTAAAAGCGTCGCAACTGACATTGAGTTTTATCATGACGTTGTCATTCTCAGACAGTTCCTGGTCAAGGTTTACACTACTTGGTTAGTATAGTAAAATTGTTGAGACCGGTACATGTCGTATACTGGAATATATGATTCCAATGGTTTCTCAATGAACCATAAGTCTTGGATACTAGTATAGACATGTAGGTATTTATAGCGGATAAACACTGAACGACTCACCGAAGATTCTTAATGGATGGTACACCAACGTCAATAAGAATCTTATCGGGTTGAGTAGCACTTGTGATTCTTAGACTTGAGATACCACTGTGGGCACATGAGACATCTTCTACACTTAGATGGCAGTCACGTCACCGATCTATTAAGATCATACCTCCGCCTGTTCGTTGGGTGTAGATAGATCCTCAGGGTGTCCTGTGTGTATCGAGATAGGATCTGTCAGTTCTATGTATCAGAGCATAGGTAGTCCATATGATTAGCAATCAGATAAAAACCTTGGGCCCATGGTACAATTTAGAAGTTAGTTCTAAATGTTTTTTTTTTTGAGATTGCTAATAGAATAGTCGACTGGATAATCCCTATAGAGATTTGACGTTTACATCTATATCTCTGGGATTTATCCGGATACCTATGACGGAGGAATTATACATTTTCCATGACCTCGACCTGTATGATTCAGCGAGTTTATCCGTGATCATCATAATTTACGGGTGGATAAACATGGACACGAAATTGGATTTCGTGACGGATATGTCTGAATCTAGAGAGTATCACTAATGAAATAAACTCGTAGAGCACTAGGGAATATTTATAAATAATATTGATTATTTATAAAGTCGTTTAAAGGTTAAACGCAAAATACTTGTGAAGGGACCCGATGGTCATTTCCTTAATTTTTGTGTATTTGCATTTAATAATGGATTAATTCAAATACACATTAATTAATTGTCAAATTGAGATATTCGACTAATATCATAATAATATATATGTATTAAATATTTAATGTAAATATAATACATATATTTAATATATATGTATTTAATTAATTAATTAATTAATAATTGTTAAATGATTAAATTAATTAAAATATAAATATCTTAAGCTTATGTTATTTGTTTTAATGACCAAGTTGCAATTGTTGACTAAGTTGAAAATATCATTAAAGTGTAATGATCATTATTTAACAAGTTGGCAAGTTGATTTTCAAAAAAGCAAAAATTGGATATTTTGATATTTGGTATATACCAAATTCGGCCAAGGCCAAATGAAGGGTATATATTGTTTTATTTTTTGGTTAGGGTTTTTATCATCATCAACACTTTATCAAAACTCCATTAAAAGAAAGAAAAAGAAGCTAGAGAGAAAGAAAAGAAAAATCAAAGAAAGCTTGGATTTAAGTAAGTATTTCCAACTTGCTATTAGAGAGAAAAATGTTCTTCTTGTTCTTGGCAACATCTTGTGATGTTCTTGATTTTTTGTATTCCTTATTATTTTTACTTTTGATGGTTGAAAGTTTGATGAAGGTGTTATGCATGTATAAAGTTTATAGAATGTTACTTATGGACTAGTAAGCATTCTTTTCATGGTTTTAGAAACTTGTTGCTAATCTAGAGTTGTTGACCCACTCTTAAATGACCTAGATTTGATCTATAGTTATTTCATTGTGTTGGGACTTGATTTGAATGGAAGAAACATGATTGAAACATTGGATTTAACTAATTTGGTCTAATTTGTCCAATTTGAAGAAATTGAAAAATTAGGGTTTAAGACCACTTCCAAATTTATGGATTTTCATTTATATGGTGTATTTGGATGTGTATATGATACATATAAAATCTTATGTTGATTGGATTTCATTTGCATGTGTTTTGAACCATGGAAGTGCAAAAAGCACACTTTGGTGCCTAAATGAGGCTCACGGCTTTTGGGTTATTTTTGGAATTTTTGTTGCAATTTAAATTTCAATATGTATGACATGTTAAATTCATATTAGTAATGATTTAGAATCATTCAAAATTGTTTTGAATAATTTCAGATTAAAATAAACAAAATGTTATGTTTAAGGGCAATTCGGTAAATTCACATAAATTTGATTTATTGTGTTTTATTTCATAATTTAATTATTGGATAATTAAATAAATAAGTTTATTTAATTAATCCGAGAAAAAGTTTTGAAATCAAAAATTTTGATTTTCCAATGTTCCGTTGCGTTATCGGATTTTCGCAATAAAACCCCTTCAGGTTGAGCGTGTATAAATGATTATAGAATGTTACTAATGAGTTAGTAAGCTTTTTTTGATGGTTTGAGAAACTTGTTGCTAATCTAGAGTTATTGACCCACTCTTAAATGACCTAGATTTGTTCTATAGTTGTTTCATTGTGGTGAGGCTTGATAGTGATGGAAGAAACATGATTGAAGTATTGGATTTTACTAATTTGGTTTAATTTGTCCAATTTGATGAAATTGAAAAATTAGGTTTTAAGACCACTTCCAAATTTGGGGATTTTCATTTATATGGTGTATATGTATGTGTATATGATGCATATAAAATATAGGGTTGATTGGATTTCATCTTCATGTGTTTTGAACATGTAAATTGAAAAATGCACAATTTCCCCACTAAGGAGGCTCTCGGCCAAGGCATGATATTTTGGGAATTTTTGTTGCAATTTGAATTTCAATGTGTAGGACATGTTAAATTCATATTTGTAATGATTTAGAATCATCCAAAATCGTTTCGAACAATTTCGGATTAAAATAAACTAAATGCAATGTTTAGGGGTAATTCGGTAATTACACAAAAATATTATTTGTTGTGTAATATTTCATAATTTGATAATTGGATAATTAAATAAATAATTTTATTTAATTAATCCGAGAAAAAGTTTTGAAATCGGAAAATTTTGATTTTCCACTGTTCCGCTGCGTTACCGGATTTCCGCTATGAAACCCCTTCAGAAATTTGATCTCTTGTGTAATTTTTCAGAATTTTATAATTGGATAATTTAATAAATAAGTTTATTTAATTGATCCAGGAAAAATTTTGAAAACGAAAAATTTTGATTTTCCGTGATTCCGCTACGTTATCGGATTTTCGCCATAAAACCCCAACACCCCTAACCCCAGTATTTTATTTTTAATCTAGGGAAGTGATGAAACACAATATTCTTAAGTTTAATAATATATTTAATTATATTATGTTTAATATTTTGGTTTGTTTATTGAATCTTAAGCTTAATGCTTCTTGTTGTCTAATCACCAATAAGATTGATATGGTAAACTTAAAATGAACTTGGAAAAGAGATTTTAGGTTTCAGCCTTAGATTCAATAGATCACGATCTCACCTAAGGGATGATGACCCTTAGGTAGATTTCCTTCCAGGATAGACATATACCTGTCGGGCGGGGGTAGCCACAATTGGAACTTGAACTTAATGAATTCAGATAACTTGATTTAATTATATTATGTTTAATGTTTTGGTTTGTTTATGGATTTACTAGATCACAAACACGTGTAGGAAACCTATGCCTTGGACACAGGACTGACAGATTCTATCTTGATACGCACCGGATATCATGAGCATCAGTCCACACCCAACGAACAGGCGGAGGTTTGATCTAAATAAATCGATGACGTGATTGCCATCAAAGTGTGGAGGATAAATCATATATCCACTATGGTATCTCAAGTCGAATGACCACTATGCTCGCTCAACTCAAGAAGATTCCTATTGATGTTGGTGTACCATCTATTAGGAAATCTTCAGTGAGTCATTCAGTGTTTATCAAATAAACACCTACATGTCTATACGAGTCTCCCGAGACTCATGGTTCATTGGGATAAACCATCGGACCAAGTCACGATATACGATATCTACTGGTCTCAGCGGATTTTACTAACCGGCCCGTGTTAGTAAATCTTGACCAGGAACTTTATTTAAGGATATAAACCTTATAATGACGCTTCCGAATGTCAATTACAAACTACGTAGTAACTGCGCACTACATTGTGAATCCTAGGGTCTTTGTCTAATATACACATATCACTACATCAGATTTAGTTTAAATCTAATCATAATTAGATATCTAATCATAATTAGATCGAATATGTATATAAAAGATTGAGGTACTACCATTAAATAAGTAATATTATGGAAAAAGGAATTGTTCGTATTCATGAATCAGACATAAACACGATCCAGATTGGCACTCCGAGCACCAACCCTAACATTACAAACTCACTCTTATACTTAAGCTTTTTTCTCTCTTTTTACAAATTGCGCATGAAATAAATTAGCTAACCTCTTATAGTGAATTCTCAACCCCTTTATATACTACGGCAAATCCCACAATTTCACTATCCTCGTGACGTCAGCCACGTGAATATGTTTCCGCCGTGTGGGCTCTCTGCCCCCAACTACTCTACAAACCATAGCTCTGCCGCCTGACACCCTTATTCTCTGCCATCTGAACTTCATTAAATGACCTATTCTTAGTAACTGTCACACATTACCTCACAAAGCCAGCCCATACTTCTCTGTGAAAGCGTATACTAGAAGATAAATCGATGACCTTCTCCTGTCATATACACCCTCAGTGGAAGGTGCAAGTTCCCATACTGGGCTTACGTCACTTAAAATTGATCATATCGTTACCACCCCCGATCCGTCCTACCAGGTCGGGCAACTGAAACAACAGCCATCATGCCCTGTTGAACGGTAAGGTCGGGTCTGTCTGAGGCCTTAGTTCCCATTCGCTTCTCTGAACATCTTTACACCTCAGGTCGGTCTTCACGTATGTTCAATTATTGTTCTGATACTTTGGTTCTGCCCCTGGTCCAACCTCTTATCCTTTACAAGAACTTAGAATCATCTGTTGAATGCAAGCCTCATCTTACTCTTCCTCGAGATTCTGACTTTTGAGGGCCGAAAACCTTTATCAACAATATTTGTGTTTTGCAGGCGACCAACCACATCGATGGGACGAGTGGATACCCTGGGCGGAATATAGCTACAACGCCTCAGTGCATTCTTCTACCAAGATCACACCATTTGAAGCAATGTATGGGGTGCCACCTCCTCACATGCTGACATATGTTCTAGGAACCTCTCATGTGCAAGTCATCGATGACTATTTATGAGACCGAGATGTTCTCTTGCATGACCTCCGACGTAATATCTCCATAGCATAAAATCGAATGAAATGCCAAGCCGACCAACACCGTCGAGAAGTCTTATTTGAAGTGGGTGACTATGTATATTTAAATCTCCAACCTTACCGCTACACGTCGATTGCCTCTAGGGGTTCCGTGAAGCTCCTCTAATGTTCCTTTGGGTCGTACCGGGTCCTTGAGAAAATAGGCATTGTTGCTTACCGTTTGGCTCTTCCTCTTGATTCTTAAGTCCACAACGTCTTTCATGTCAGTTTGTTGAGCAAGCACATGGGGCCAGTGGCGATACCGCCGTCTCAGACTCCCTCTCCAACCGATGATTCTCCAAATCTCCCTCAACCAGAAGTTATCTTGGATCGCCAGGTCGTTCGTAAAGAGAATTATCGTCCACGAACGGAAGTTCTTCTTAAATGGAAAGATGCTCCAGAAGAGGACGCGACCTGGGAAACAGAGAGGCGACTAGCTCGTTCCTATCCAGATTTTATCCTTGCGGACAATGATTCTTAGGGAGAGGGCATGATATGTAACAAGCTTAGGTAAAGGAAATTTCGGATTTCTTTATACAAGGTATTTATCACAAGAGCTTAGAATATAGATTAAATAATTATTCGGATGATTCAGAATGCGTACTTGATTTATAATCCATTGATACAACAAAATTTTTTGACAGATCTATTGAATATTTACATTGAGAAGATCATCATCTACTCCCCTCTTCTTGATGATGAGAATGTTACTCTCTCCTTATTAAACCTCTTTATATCCTTATACTTTTGTAATCTCTCTCTCTCGTAAAGCATGATACAATTACAAAACATTCTCTATGCTATATATATAGCATCATCCTACTTGTTGTTCACGTGAATGAACAATTCATTTCGGTGAATTAGCATTATTACTAATCATTAATGAGAGAGATATAAAGCTGTAGGCACTGTATTTTTGCATATAAGTCCCTATGATGAGTCTCATTTGGAGGCACTACCTTTTAAGTCACGTAAGTCACGAGAAACGGACGTCGGAAGGGGAAATTCAGAATAAACAAGGTTCACTGTTTTCGTTCGTACTGCGTTCGTTAATTCGTTCGAACGTCAAACAGATTGCGGGCGTTCGTGCCGTGTTCGAGGAGGCGTTCGAATGGTGTCGGTAATTCTGGTTTTGCTGCAAGCCTCACACCCAAGCCCAATTAACCCACCAAAGCCCATAAAACACATCCCAATTAATAAAATACATTTAAAACACATGGTGAAATCAAAACAAATCTAAAAATCACATACCAAATTAAAAAGGATGCCATGCCTAATTAAAATCAATCAACCAATTATATTCTCAATCAAATATATATTATTCCTAACTTAAAATATTGTATTCCTAAACCAAGCCAATCAAATATTCAACCTTCCTAATCTAAACCAAATCAAATCCCTTGCTTTCCTTGTCCAACACCAAATCAAATCCTCTCTTTAATGCCAAATCCCATTCCTTGTGAGGCAAGGTGAAACCCTAACCCTTCCCTATATAAACAACACTAAACCAAAGCCATTCGACTCTCTCTCTCTCACGACCACACACACGGCAAAGACCAAAAATAAACCCTAACCTTCATAAGTACTCAACACGTCCCACCTTCACCACACAACCCCGTGAACCTTCGCCTATCACCTTCGAACATCACCCAAACAATCAAAAACGTAAACAGATCAGCCCCTCACACTCACAAACTCACGGCACCATCAACAGCCCCTTTAGGCCACCTCACGCTTCAGCCAAGACCCTACGCCCTTCAACCCTTCGCCACTTCAACCTAGCTCACCTTCATGCATTAATTAACAACCGCTCAGACCACTCACATAAGCGCCCACTGCCATAAGCCACAAACAAGCCTTAAAAAGCCATGAAAACAAGTCTTGAACTGCCAGTGAACTACCCTCACGAACACTCCTAGCGTTTACGAATGCTACACGAACGCGCACACACTGAACTGAGTCTGTCTTATCATATTCATGCATAATTGCCTCTTGGTTGATCTTTCTTGTATTTTGTAGCCAATCATATCATTTGTATTCCTACATTTATCCATTCTATGTGTTCTTGGGATGATATTCAAGCATGATTAGGCTGTTAGCATGTTATTTGGTTAATAGGTTCATGAGATAGTACTCAAGCATGATTAGGTTGTTCTTAGTTTTCCATATCATATGATTGAGAAATGTTCATGAGATTTCCATGAGATGTTGCGTGTTGTGATGAACTTGTTGATGTATGCATGTGAATTTAGAAGCATGATCCTCTTGGAAATAAGTGTTACTTAAACTTGATTAAATTATTACATAAATCCTTTCATTACAAGTGACATAAGTAAGGGACCAATCTGAACCCAACGGTTTGAGGTCTTCCCTTGCGAGGGGTGAGTGCGGCCTTAAATCACATTTTCCCGGTTCACACCGGGTGGCGACTCCATTATTCTCCGGTTTAGTCCCCCGTGGCTACTCCGTACTCCCGACCGGGCCGCGAGCCCGGGACAGCATGCGTCGTCCAGCACCTGTGTCCCACAGTCTGGCGAATCCACTGGGGATAGATAATCGGCCCCGAATATTATCTTGTAATGATTGGATTTATGTTTTAATTGACCGTGTCTATAGTGGATAAAATGGGGGTTTAATCAAAGGCATTTTAAGGCTAGGTAATGGTTTGGTGTCTTCTTTCATTCACTACCTTTCTAGAAGGAAAAGCTGTGAAGGCACCTATATGGCCATCTACTCGTAGCCTATTGTGATGGACTAATTTGGAGGACTCGTTGTTTATTTCTGACAACAAGCGATAAGAGCCTAAGAGGCTTGGGTATTTAAGTGAGCCTCGCTCCACCTTCCCTCTGGGGAATCTACAACGGGAAATCCATTTGACAGTCCGTCACACACCATAGCTCATTGGCACGTACCTTAGTGTATAAAAAAGGGTACGCTCACTTGGTTGCTTGAACCCTTGATTGGGGAGACCTAGTTGTGGGCCATCCTTCGCCGACGAGAGCCTTTGTCTATACTCCTGCGAACCCACCCATAGACCGGGTTTTGTATGGTTAAAGTAACAATTATTTCCTTGAGTGTGTGCTAGTGGACCATCCTCATTTGGATGCAGTTGGACCATTGTCAGAAATGCGGACTTGCTGGGCCATTTAAACTGGGGCGAGTTCGTACCTTATGACCATTGGGCCAAAGCTTCTGAAATGTTGATGGGCCATTTTGTAGAAATCATTACTCTATGTTTGCATTATCTTTCTTTTATGCTTGTGCTTGGGAACATCATCGTTTGGATCCATTTGGACCATTTGTCATGAGATGTGGGCTTGTTGGGCCATTTAAACTGGGACAAGAACGTATTTTATGACGATTGGGCCAAAGGCTTCTAAGTGATTGATGGGCCACTTTGTGCTTGTGTTCGGAACATTACCATTTGGAATTAGTTGGGCTCCTTGCCATGAGATGTGAACTCGTTGGGCCATTTAAACTGGGACGAGT
The DNA here is from genome assembly GCA_019454045.1 of Zanthoxylum bungeanum. Classification (NCBI taxonomy): domain Eukaryota; kingdom Viridiplantae; phylum Streptophyta; class Magnoliopsida; order Sapindales; family Rutaceae; genus Zanthoxylum; species Zanthoxylum bungeanum. The sequence continues at coordinate 11,916 of SKCR01017204.1, read as the reverse complement.
TCATTCCTATGACAGTTAGCCCAAAAGCTTCTAAAATGATAATAGGCCGACTTGTTTGAAAATTTTAGTTGATTTAGTATGTTATATATGTTACATGCATCTTATGCACCCCATGCATACATACATCATGTTAACCCTTGTGTTCTAAAAGCCATCATAGATTCCCGTTGGGTTAGGGAAAAGGGAAGACTCACCAAAATACTGAGAACAGACATGAGTGAATCAGATATTGAGGTATCCCGGATAGATCAGTTGGAGAATGGTTTCGCCAAGATTACTGAATAGTTGCAAGCCTTGACTACTGCCATGACAAATATGGTTGTACCCCGTGCTGGGGGAAATTCTGAGAATGTGAGGCGTGATGAGCCTTCGAATGGGTTGGGGGATGATGTCCCCATTTTTGATGATGACATGGCAGAATATGCAGCAGGCAGAGTGATTGGGTCTCAGGCAGAATTTCAGAAGCTTCGGGATCAGGTTGAAACAGTTACCCGCAAAATGAGGGGTAAGAATGAGGATTTGTTAGATTATGAGGCAATGACGTTCGGAGAATAGCTGCCAGCTCAGTTTAAAACGCCCGATATGGCCAAGTTCAACGGGAATGGAGACCCAAGGGTCCATCTGCAGCAATATTTCTCAGTCATGAGTTCAATAGGCCTGTCACAGCGCCAAGTCCGAAAGATGTTTGGGATGTCACTCGAGGGGGCACCTGTGGTTTGGTATCATAGCCTTAAGAAGAAGGTTAAGGAAGATTGGAGGGAACTAGCTGATGCTTTTCTGAAGCAGTATGTTACAGACTTAGAGATTGACTTGTCACTCCGAGATTTGGAGAACACTAAACAGAAGCCAGAGGAAAGTTTCAAAGAGTATGTGGATCGCTGGAGAAGCCAGCTTTTGAAAATGCAGACTCGGCCCTCAGAGAAGGACCAAATCAAAATGATCATCAAGGGCACCAAGCCCTCTATTTATAGTAAGCTGGGGAGGATGACTTCGATGATTTCTGATTTTCGACAGTTGAGGGAAACTGTCATGGATATTGAGGAAGAGGAGGCTGAAAACAGAAAGTTCTATGGCCAGAATAGGCGGACTTTTGGGGGGCATTCTGAGACTAAGCCCGCTACTATCGAGGTTGCTGCCATCAGGAACCGCCAATTCTCCAACCTTGGTAGACCTTTGTCGAAGGTATTTGAAAAGTTACAAGGACAAGGAATCTTGAAACCCTTAGAAGGCAAGCCACTTCCGCACCCCCCACCACCACCACACATAAATGTGAACCTTTATTGTCACTTCCACTAGCTACATGGCCATGACACCGACAACTGCACCCGCCTCAGGCATGAAATTCAAGATCTCATAGATTCCCATAAAATACCCAACCCATGAAAAGAAACCCTCAACCACCAAGCTTCTTACATGGATGACAGTGAAGAACCATAGGCCGAGGAAGAAGGCAGTGCTGCGGATGATGGAGATGTTCCTCATAGTCTATTTGATCCAGTTTTTTTTAAAAGACATTGATTTTGTTACTTGTTCGAACTCTTTTCCTCAACGATAATAAAGACGTTCATTTCGCTGAAACTCTTCTGCAATATGAGTATATTTGAGAAAAGTGTTCAACCTTGGTACTATGGAATCCAGTGATGAACACGGGGAACCTTCGAAATAAGCAAACAGAAAAGATAAGATAGACATTCAGAAATTGGGAAATAGAGGCAGTGAAAATATCAGACTTGGAAGGGAATTAGTTCACCGAGCCGATCAACGTAGACAGATTGAAGAAGTAGCTTTTCTGAGGAAAAGAAGGCTAAGCAGTCACCAAGAGAATTGACGGAAGACCTAACCCGACGGGATAGGAACACCCATGCATGCATACACGTAACGCATTTTGCATCATTTCGTGTTTGTTCTGTTTTGTAATAACATGTTTCAAAGAGAGAAAAAAGAAAGCTCCGAATGCAAGCCAACCAGAAGCAGTAACAGTACAATGTCAGCAGTCTTCAGGAATGAATCACATGGGCAAGACCCATATCAGCAGTATCAGTCTGGGGGGGCGAGGCCCATATCAATATCAGTCTGAGGGCGAGGCCCATATCAATAGCAGTTAGGGCCGACGCCCACATCAGCATCAGTATCAGTTTGGGGATGAATCCTGAGGGTCGAGGCCCACATCAGTATCAGTTTGGGATGAATCCCGAGGGTCGAGGCCCACATCAGTATCAGTTTGGGGGCGAGGCCCATATCAGTAGCAGTTAGGGCCGAGGCCCACTTCAGCATCAGTTTTGGGGATGAGTCCCAGGGTTGAGACCCATTGCATCACAAGCCGAGAATGGCACTCTAAGAATGGAAACACAGTTCAGGAATGAACAAGCCGGGAATGGAAATCCAAGAATGGAGCAGAGTTCAAGAATGAACAAGCCGAGAATGGCAATCCAAGAATGGAGCAGAGTTCAAGAATGAACAAGCCGAGAATGGCAATCCAAGAATGGAGCAGAGTTCAAGAATGAACAAGCCGAGAATGGAAATCTAAGAATGGAACAAAGTTCAAGAATGAACAAGCCGAGAATGGCAATCCAAGAATGGAACAAAGTTCAAGAATGAACAAGCCGAGAATGGCAATCCCAGAATGAAGCAGAGTTCAAGAATGAACAAGCCGAGAATGGCAATCCAAGAATGGAGCAGAGTTCAGGAATGAACAAGCCAGGAATGGTACTCCAAGAATGGAAGCACGGTTCGGGAATGGACCACCTTACAAATACAGTTCAGGAATGAACAAGCTGGGAATGGCACTCCGAGAACACAGCATGGTTTGGGAATGAACCACCTCACAATAACGGTTCAGGAATGGACCACCTCACGGTAACAGTTCGGGAATGAACACCTCACAGTAACGGTTCGGGAATGGACCAACTCACAGTAACGGTTCGGGAATGGACCACCTTACGGTAACGGTTCGGGAATGGACCACATCACAGCACGGTTCAGGAATGAACCAGGGGTCGCAGCACCTCACCACCCAAATCAACTCAACACGTGGAAAGTCAAGTGGCAGTTGGCGAGCCAGGTAAGTGAAAATGCAATGCATAACTTTGATAGGATTGTCACTGTTGCACATTACACAAGGCCCATCAAAGTGGGGGAGACTGTAGGCACTGCATTTTTGCATATAAGTCCCTATGATGAGTCTCATTTGGAGGCACTACCTTTTAAGTCACGGAAGTCACGAGAAACGGACGTCGGAAGGGGAAATTCAGAATAAACAAGGTTCACTGTTTTCGTTCGTGCTGCGTCGTTAATTCGTTCGAACGTCAAACAGATTGCGAGCGTTCGTGCCGCGTTCGAGGAGGCGTTCGAACGGTGTCGGTAATTCTGGTTTTGCTGCAAGCCTCACACCCAAGCCCAATTAACCCACCAAAGCCCATAAAACACATCCCAATTAATAAAATACATTTAAAACACATGGTGAAATCAAAACAAATCTAAAAATCACATACCAAATTAAAAAAGATGTCATGCCTAATTAAAATCAATCAACCAATTATATTCTCAATCAAATATATATTATTCCTAACTTAAAATATTGTATTCCTAAACCAAGCCAATCAAATATTCAACCTTCCTAATCTAAACCAAATCAAATCCCTTGCTTTCCTTGTCCAACACCAAATCAAATCCTCTCTTTAATGCCAAATCCCATTCCTTGTGAGGCAAGGTGAAACCCTAACCCTTCCCTATATAAACAACACTAAACCAAATCCATTCGGCTCTCTCTCTCTCTCACGACCACACATACGGCAAAGACCAAAAAATAAACCCTAACCTTCATAAGCACTTAACACGTCCCACCTTCACCACACAACCCCGTGAACCTTCGCCTATCACCTTCGAACATCACCCAAACAATCAAAAACGTAAACAGATCAGCCCCTCACACTCACAAACTCACGGCACCATCAACAGCCCCTTTAGGCCACCTCACGCTTCAGCCAAGACCCCACGCCCTTCAACCCTTCTCCACTTCAACCTAGCTCACCTTCATGCATTAATTAACAACCGCTCAGACCACTCACATAAGCGCCCACTTCCATAAGCCACAAACAAGCCTTAAAAATCCATGAAAACAAGTCTTGAACTGCCAATGAACTACCCTCACGAACACTCTAAAACTGTCCAGAATAAGCCTTAAAACAGTACATAAAACACACCCCAAAACAGTGACGAAAACTACCCAAAACAGTCACCGAAAAAACCTTAAAAGCAGTAACATAAAAAACAGCAACCCAAACCCCCCTAAAAACGCAAAAACAGTCCACTAATAGACCTGAAACGGAGACCAAACAGCAGGAAAACAGGAGCAAATCGGAGTCAAAAGCAGCAGCAAAAGACGAAGAACGACGACTCCAAACAGTGGGGCAACGAACGAGAGCAGTGAACCAGTGAACCGGAAGAGTTGCGGAGCATCCACCCTTCCGAAGATCGTGTGCCGTACATCCGAGAGGTGATTTAAAAGGTTAGACCTGAGGGTACTTTTCACACTCATCTTTATTTGATTTTTGTTATTTATCTTGATTGTATTTTAATTATTTGTTGAATCTTGTTTGTGTATGATGTGTGTTGTGGGTATTGGATGAATGGAAAAATGTCGTCTCTTGTGGTATATAGGATGGAAACCCGGACATAAATTTCATAGCCGATTCCGAATGGACGGTAGTATGATCTGTACTCGGGATACAACTCCACGTACCACTTGAGTAAACGGCACATTCTTTTGTTTTATGTTGCTTCGGTTTATTTATTTTTTCGTTATTTGAATTCTGCATGTTGCTTATTTATGCATGATTCAATCGAGCGCATGGGCTTAGTAAGTGCAATGAAAGATCCCTTATTGGGAGGGGTTAAAGCCCTTTACCACGATGCTTTGCCGCGCCGGTTGATGTGTGTTCGGTTGAATGCAAGATACGTTCAATCGAGCATACTAAGTTTGATATTATTGTTTTTAGTTCTTTGTATGCATGATTCAATCGAGCGCATGGGCTTAGTAAGTGCAATGAAAGATCCCTTATTGGGAGGGTTAAAGCCCTTTACCACGATGCTTTGCCGCGCCGGTTGATGTGTGTTCGGTTGAATGCAAGATACGTTCAATCGAGCATACTAAGTTTGATATTATTGTTTTTAGTTCTTTGTATGCATGATTCAATCGAGCGCATGGGCTTAGTAAGTGCAATGAAAGATCCCTTATTGGGAGGGGTTAAAGCCCTTTACCACGATGCTTTGCCACACCGGTTGATGTGTATTCGGTTGAATGCAAGATACGTTCAATCGAGCATACTAAGCTTGACGTTATTGTCTTTATCCTTTGTGTTGCATGCATCAGGTCTGTTTCCGTTCGAATGCGTTCTCGAACGCTATACGAATGTGAACCTTCTGTTTCCCGTTCGAACGCGTTTTACAAACGCTACGCGAACGCACACGCACTTTCTTGGTCTTATCATACATCAGGTCTGGTTCCGTTCGAACGCGTTCTCGAATGCTATACGAACGCGAACCTTTTGTTTACCGTTCGAATGCGTTTTACGAACGCTACTCGAACGCGCATGCATTTTGTATCATCAGGTCTGGTACCGTTCAAACGCGTTATCAAACGCTACACGAACGCGAACCTTCTGTTTACCGTTCGAACGCGTTTACGAATGCTACACGAACGCGCACACACTGAACTGAGTCTGTCTTATCATATTCATGCATAATTGCCTCTTGGTTGATCTTTCTTGTATTTTGTAGCCAATCATATCATTTGTATTCCTGCATTTATCCATTCTATGTGTTCTTGGGATGATATTCAAGCATGATTAGGCTGTTAGCATGTTATTTGGTTAATAGGTTCATGAGATAGTACTCAAGAATGATTAGGTTGTTCTTAGTTTTCCATATCATATGATTGAGAAATGTTCATGAGATTGCCATGAGATGTTGCGTGTTGTGATGAACTTGTTGATGTATGCATGTGAATTTAGAAGCATGATCCTCTTGGAAATAAGTGTTACTTAAACTTGATTAAATTATTACATAAATCCTTTCATTACAAGTGACATAAGTAAGGGACCATTCTGAACCCAACGGTTTGAGGTCTTCCCTTGCGAGGGGTGAGTGCGGCCTTAAATCACATTTTCCCGGTTCACACCGGGTAGCGACTCCATTATTCTTCGGTTTAGTCCCCCGTGGGTACTCCGTACTCCCGACCGGGCCGCGAGCCCGGGACAGCATGCGTCGCCCAGCTCCTGTGTCCCACAAAAGCTAAGTTTTTTTTTTTTAAAAAGAAAGAAAGCTTAATGAGTAAGTTATTATAGGGGAGCACAACAAAAATTATGCCATTTAGCGTCGAAAATAATCGACGCCAAAATCTAAACTTTCGACGCAAATATAACTTAGCGTCTAATTAATTAGACGCAAGAATTGGACGCCCAAACATGGACGAGAAAAATATTTAGCGTCGAATTAAAGATATTCGACCCTAAAAACTATCATTTTGCGTACAATTTATTTTGACACTAAAAAAAAGTTTTTGACGCTATAAGTAAGGTATTGCGACGAAATCATTCGACGCTAAAAAGTAGACTTTTAGCGTCGAAAAGAAACGACGCTAAAGTATATTAAAAAAATAATATTTGTATACTTACAGCGGTGATTTTTTAACTATTAGCGTCGAAGATAGTCGATGCGAAAAATAAATTTAGCTTCGACTAGTTCGACGAAAATAGTTTAAAAATGTGTTTTTTAATAATAATATTAATTTACTACTTTTTGATCTAAAATAATTAATTTAATATTTTAATTATTTGAAAAAAAATTCTCTATTAATAACAGAATTACGAAATATTATAATAATTATTTTATTATTATATTGAAATTTTTTTAAAAAAATACATATTATATTAAAACTATTTGTTCAAAATGTTTATACAAATGGATATAAAATTTATTGCGACTGTGATGGGGGCACTCGAGCCCAAGGCACCTTGATTGAGTGAGGCCTCCAACATCTGCCGGAAAGCCAGAATCTGCTGTTCGAACTGCTCCAACTTCTTCTCGTGGTCCACCTAAGCCTGTTGTAGCTCCTCCTTAGTACTCTTCAGCTCGTTTTGGGTTGTGACTTGCTTGTCTTCGGTGGTGGCTAGTCGATCTTATGTGGTGGCTAACTGGTCTCGAAGAGAGGAGGCATTGTCCGAATTAACAGTATTGCGTTCAGATGAAGTCGGCTTCTTACGAGTGCCAAGGCCGACGTTGTAAGCTGTTTGATTCTTAAAAACTAATTGCGACAACTACTCATCTGGTATCGGGTCGGACCCTGTCTCCTGAGTTTGATGTTGGAGTTCCATCATTTCGTTTTGTTTAAAAAAATAAGTTAAAGTTAGAATTTGAAAAAAAAAATTAACATATATAGAAATTATTATTTTATTTGAAAAACTGAAACTTACATAGCAGCGTTCGGCTTCTTCATTTATCCATTTATTTTTCTCATTGTAATGCGTCACTCGGAAAAAATCTGGAATTGATTGCACCTCACATGTGCTACTCTGTTAAAAACAGAAAATACATTTAGTATTATTCCACATTAGTCAAAATAATGAACTGTTAAATTTTACGTTAGGATATATTTACCTCAGAATGTTCGGCACGATATTGGATAAATGGCTTCGAACCTCCATGGTGGTTAAAACGCAAGTGACTTCGATTTTCCGCATTTGCGTGACATTTATCCTGCATTTAACAACACTGTAAGTACCGAAAACAAAGAGAATTATAAATTTCCTTTTATTTTAAAATTTACCTCGTGTTTCTTGCTAGACCAAAGCTCACGTAAGAATATCCAGTCTAGCTCCTTTATAAAATCAGTCTTATGTTGTGGAGCATCTGAAGGTCCATGTGAAGGGTTTTATTGCAAAAATCCGGTAACGCAGCGGAATAGTGGAAAATCAAAATTTTCCGATTTCAAAAAATTTTCTCGGATTAATTAAATAAACTTATTTATTTAATTACCCAATAATTAAATTATGAAATAAAACACAATAAATCAAATTTATGTGAATTTACCGAATTGCCCTTAAACATAACATTCTGTTTATTTTAATCCGAAATTGTTCAAAATAATTTTGAATGATTCTAAATCATTTCTAATATGAATTTAATATGTCAAACACATTCAAATTCAAATTCAAATTGGAACAAATCAAACCCAAAATCTTAGCCAAGGCCGAGAGCCTCACAAAGGGGGAAATGTGCATTTTGCACTTCCATTGTTCAAAACACATGCAAATGAAATCCAATCAACATAAGATTTAATATGTATCATATACACATCCAAATACACCATATAAATGAAAAGCCCCAAAATTAGAAGTGGTCTCAAAACCTAATTTTTCAATTTCTTCAAATTGGACAAATTTATTAAATCCAATACTTCAATCATGTTTCTTCCATTACAATCAAGCCTCACCACAATGAAACAACAATACAACAAATCTAGGTCATTTAAGAGTGGTTCAATAACTCTAGAATGGCAACAAGGTTCTAAAACCATGAAAAGAATGCTTACTGCTTCATTAGTAACATTCTATCAACTTTATACATGCACAACCCCTTTATCAAACTTTCATCCATCAAAAATACAAAGAATAAAGAATAGAAAAACTCAAGAACATCATAGCATGAAGCCTAGAACACAAGGAACAATTTCCTCTCTAATAGTAAGTTGAAGAAACTTACTAAAATTCCAAGTTTTCCTTGTTTTTCTTTATCTTCCTCTCTAGCTTCTTTTGTTTTCTTCAATGGAGTTTTGGTAAGGGTTTGAAGTTAATAAAACCCTAAAATGAAAACAAAAATAATATATACCAAAAATAATAGCCTTGGCCGAAATTTTAGGTATATAAAATATCAAGATATTTTTTCATTAAACCATTTAATGTAATAAAGCAAGTCAACAAAGGCAACTAAGTCATTAAATAAAATATCATAACTTAAAAATATCTATACTTTAATAATTTAATCATTTAAAAATTAATTAATTAATTAATTAAATACAAATAAATTAAATATATGTATTATATTTACAATAAATATAAAATACATATACATTTATGATATTAGTCAAATATCTCAATTTAATTAATTAATTAATGTATGCAAATACACAAATTAAGGAAATGACTATCGGGTCCCTACATATGTATTTTACGTTTAACCTTTAAACGACTTTATAAATAATCAATACTATTTATAAATATTGCCCTAGTGCTCTACGAGTATGTTTCATTAGTGAGACTCTCTATATTCAGGCATATCCGTCACGAAATCCAATTTCGTGTCCATAATTTATCCACCCGTAAATTATGACGATCACGGATAAACTCGCTGAATCATACAGGTCGAGGTCATGGCAAATGTATAATTCCTCTGTCACAGGTATCCAGATATATCCCAGAGATATAGATGTAAACGTCAAATCTCTATAGGGATTATCCAGTCGACTATTCTATTAGCAATCTCAAAAAGAACATTTAGAACTAACTTCTAAATTATACCACGGGCCTATGGTTTTTATCTGATTGCTAATCATATGGACTACCTATTCTTTGATACACAGAACTGGCGGATCCTATCTCGATATGCACAGGACACCCTGAGGATCTATCCACACCCAACGAACAGGCGGAGGTCTGATCTAAATAGATCGGTGACGTGACTGCCACCTAAGTGTGGAAGATGTCTCATGCGCCCACAGTGGTATCTCAAGTCGAAGAATCACAAGTGCTACTCAACCCGATAAGATTCTTATTGACATTGGTGTACCATCCATTAAGAATCTTCGGTGAGTCGTTCAGTGTTTATCTGCTATAAACACCTACACGTCTATACTAGTCTCCAAGACTTATGGTTCATTGAGAAACCATTGGAATCATATATTCCAGTATACGACATGTACCGGTCTCAACGGGTTTACTATACTGACCAAGTAGTGTAAGCCTTGACCAGGAACTGTCTGAGAATGACAACGTCATGATACAACTCAATGTCAGTTGCGACGCTTTTGCAACTACACCATGACTAGTCATTCTAAGGTCATTATGTCTTTACCAAATTAAAAGATACATTATATTATAGAAACTGCATATATTATTCATAATAATAATATTTTACAGTAGTATTCATAAAGAAATACAATCGGGAATTGGCGCTCTGAGCACCAACCCCAACAAAAACTCACACTTGCTCTAGTGCCAATAACGATTGTATCTAATACCAATCGACTCCACATGTTTATCAAACAACTTCGGAGGTATGGCCTTTGTCAGCGGGTCTGCTACATTATCTTCACTTGGTACCTTGCACACGATAATATCCCATCGTGACACAATCTCTCGAATGATGTGGTGCTTGCATTCCACATGCTTCGACTTCTGATGCACCCTCGGTTCCTTTGCTTGCGCAATGGCTCCAGTATTATCACAATATAACGGAATCGCATTGTCGATACTTAGGACAACTCCTAATTCTGTGATAAAGTTCTTTATCCACACAGCCTCTTTGGCAGCTTTAGAAGCTGCAATATATTCTGCCTCAGTGGTGGAATCTGCTGTTGATCCCTGTTTGGAACTCTTCTAACAAACTGCACCTCCGTTAAGGGTAAAAACGAATCCAGATATGGACTTTCTATCATCGGGATCCGATTGGAAATCGGAATCCGTATACCCGTTAACTTGTAGTTCGTTTCCTCCATAAATTATTAACTTATCCTTAGTACCTTTAAGATACTTGAGGATATGTTTAATGGCCATCCAATGGTTATTACCTGGATTGGACTAATATCTGCTAGTTACGCTAACAGCGAAACTGATATCAGGCCTTGTACATAACATGGCATACATTATGCTACCCAAACAGGAAACATAAGGTTGGTTAGACATTCTAACCTTCTCATCTTCTGTTTATGGACTCATCTTCTTTGAGAGATGAATCTCATGTCTGAACGGTATGTTTGATGTCTTACAGTTACCAAAATTATACCGTTCCAAGATCTTATCTTTGTACGTTGATTGGGATAACCCAATCAGCCTCCTTTGTCTATCTCTATAGAGTTTTATCCCTAAAACATAGGAAGCTTCTCCCAGGTCCTTCATGGAGAAATTCTTACAAAGGTACGCTTTGACGCTTTGTAACATACCTAAATAATTCCCAATGATTAGGATGTCATCAACATATAGGACTAAAAATACGACCATGCTCCCACTGGCCTTCTGATACACACAGGATTCTTATGAATTCTTGAGAAAACCAGACGATCTAATAATCTCGTCGAATCGAAGATTCCAACTTCGTGAAGCTTGTTTAAGTCCATAAATGGACTTCTTAAGCTTAATACCATACACGAGTTTTCGCTGGATGCAAAACCTTCCGGCTGTCCCATATAGATTTCTTCATCAAGAAATCCATTTAGAAAAGCCGTTTTGACATCCATTTGCCAAATCTCGTAGTTATGATACGCAGCTATAGAAAGCAAAATCTGAATAGACTTAAGCATTGCTACTGGTGAAAAATTTTCATCTTAGTCGACGCCAGGTCGTTGCGTGTAACCTTTTGCTACCAGTCTAGCCTTGTAAGTTTCAACCTTACCATCAGTCCCACGATTCCTCTTGTAAACCCATTTACAACCATAGGAACAATTCCTTCGGGAAGCGAAACCAAGTCCCAAACTTGATTCTCATGCATTGTGTCTAACTCGGATTTCATGGCACTTTGCCATTTCACGGAGTCGATGTCCAACATCGATTCTCTATAGGTGAAAGGATCAATCTCTTCAACTAAGAGAATATCTAGACTCTTTTCTTATATCAAATACAAGCGTTCATGAGGTCTAGATACCCT
>SKCR01017203.1:0-35474 GCA_019454045.1 Zanthoxylum bungeanum | reverse complement strand
TTGGCCCCCTATCATTTGAAGTTATTTAGCCACCTTATCGCAAAAGTGTAAACCTGTTGGGCCTTTTCAATTGGGACAAGTTTACACATCACGATAATCTGATTGAACGCTTTAAAATGATAACGGGCCAACTTGTATGAAAACCTTGATGTGCTTAGAAGGTCCAAATATGATCCGAATATGCCAGATGCATGAGTCCGATATCCGCACTGGCTTTCATCCAGGAATGATACGCCTTTTATGGAATATTTGTATACTTTTGGATATCTCCAAGTCCGTCTCCGCCACAACCGTGATTACTGAGGGCCCAATTCATCATTTCTAGACAATGGCACGATCCCCATAATAGGCTTAGTCAATCTTGTAAATGGGCGGTCTTTGTCTTTTACTGATGAAGAATGACTGATGTAGCCAAGGTTCACCCTGTAGCGTAGGAGAGAACGATCTTTGTGTACCCCACATTGGTGCATAAAATGAGTCACACCTAGGGCAAAAATAGACTTACCACAGGTGTGGGAGGAATAAGGTCGGAAGGGTATATGCTGTTTTGATAACCACATGCATCTCATGCATCGCATGCATACACGCATCATGCTGACCCCTTGTCCTAAAAGCCATCATAGATATCCGTTGGGTTAGAGAAGAAGGAAGACTTGTCAAGAAGAGGTTAGCAAGCATGGATGCGTCAGGTAGCGAAGGTTCCTGTATGGATCAATTGGAGAGCAACATCACCGAAATTACCGAGCAACTACAAGCTTTGACCAATGTTGTGGCCAATCAAACAGTACCCCACACAGTGGGAACAAAAAACAACGAGGATGGAAGGCGTGAGGAGCCCCCGAATATGGTGAGCAAAGAAATCCCTTTTGATGATGACATGGCTGAGTATGCCGCGGGGAGGATAGCCGGGCCTCAGGCAGAGTTACAGAAACTCAAAGAACAAATAGAGTCAGTTACCCGTAAGATGAAGGGAAAACATGAAGATCTATTAGACTATGATGCGATAACTTTCGAAGAACAGTTGCCTCCCCAGTTTAAGATGCCCCGACTTAGCCAAGTTCAACGGAAATGGAGATCCTAGGATCCATCTCCGAAAATATGTTTCAGTAATAAGTTCAGTGGGTTTGTCGAAGCGCCATGTGTAGAAAATATTCAGGATGTCACTGAAAGGGGCGCCCGTAGTATGGTATCATGGCCTGGAGAAAAAGGTAAGGGATGACTGAAGGGCATTAGATGAGGCCTTTCTGAACCAATATGTCACGAACATGGAGATAGACTTGTCACTCCGTGATCTAGAAAACACCAAACAGAAGCTATAATAGACCTTCAAAGATTATGTGGATCGCTGGAGAAGCCAGCTCTTAAAGATGCAGACACAGCCCTCGGAGAAGGACCAGATTAAGATGATCATTAAGGGCACCAAGCCCTCCATTTATAACAAACTGAGAAGGATGACCTCCATGATTAGCGACTTTCGACAATTAAGAGAAACTGTCATGGATATTGAGGAAGAGGAAGCCGAGAACAGAAATTTTTATGGCCAGAATAGAAAGAGCATTGGGGGGCCTTTAGGGGCCAAGCTCGCTCTTGTTGAAGTCACCGCCATCAGAAACATGCGATTCTCCAATTTTGGTAGACCTTTGTCAAAGGTGTTTGAAAAGCTAAAGAGGCAAGGACTCCTAAAACCCTTAGAACCTAAACCACTTCCAAACCATGTGCCACACCACTTCGACCTAAACCTATACTGTCACTTCCAAAAGGCAAAAAGGCCACGAAACTGACAACTGCATCCGCCTTAGGCATGAGATCCAAGACCTCATTGGCACCCATAAGATATCCAACCCAGAAAAAGAATAACCCAACACACACGGAAACCCTATACCCAACTACCACTCCGTTCCACCACCCACCTACATGATCAACTCCGGCCTGCCCGAAAGCTTTGTCCTCCAAACTCTCAACCACCAAGCTTCTTGCATGGGGATATGGGACAACAACAATGAAGATGAAACAGAACAAGGGAGAGATTTCTGGGAAAACTTCTCGAGCAGTGATGAAGAGGAGGTAAAAGGGATGAAGTTGATGGAACGCTTTGTGAAAGCCACAGGGTATCAAGGAGAGCCTAAACCCGTAGAAGTCAATGTGATCATAGTACCAGGATTTGAAATCTTCAAAGATGTGATGGGCAAAGAACCACAGGTAGATGAAGTTGCAAAAGAGGAAGATAAATGGGAAGAAGAACTACTACATTTGGAGAATATGACGCTCGAAGAAAGAAAAAAGACGGAAGAAGACAAGACTGCAAATTATGAAGATGTTTATTTTCCTGACTTATTTGATTGTAATCCTGCATTTATTAATCATAAAGACATTGAATTTGCTTACTTGTTCGAGTCTTTTCCTGTTAGTCTGCATCATAACATGCATGACATGAGCATATTTGACATTAACTCAACAAAGACAAATGCATTTAATCTTGGTACATGTGAAAACCCCAAGGAAATTTTAATTGCAAGTGAGGTTACCTCTGATGAGCGGAAAGAATTAGAGAGAATATAAATAAAATATGCAAAAGTATTCGCTTGGTCCTATGAAGACATGCCAGGAGTGGACATGGGTATTGCCCAACACATGATACCAACTTATCCGAACATGACACCAGTAAAACAGAAGCTCTGAAGAATGAGGCCAGAATGAGCCGAAAAGGTTAGGGAAGAAGTCAATAAGCAGATAGATGTGGGGTTCTTAGAGGTGGTGAAGTACCACGAGTGGTTAGCCAACATTGTGCCGGTACCAAAAAAGGATGTAAAGGTCAGAATGTGCGTGGATTATAAGGACCTCAATAAAGCTTACCCGAAAGATGATTTTCCCCTACCTCATATAGACGTGTTGGTTGATAGCGCGACTTTATCTGCTATGTACTCGTTCACAGATGGATTCTCAGGATATAACCAGGTCTTCATGGCTGAATAGGACAAGCATAAGACTGTCTTCGTCACTGAGTGGGGTACATATTGTTACAAGGTGATGCCGTTTGGACTTAAGAATGAGGGAGCCACTTATCAACGAATGGCCACTACATTATTCCATGACTTGATGCATAAGGAGATTGAGGTATACGTGGATGACATGATGGTTAAATCAGAGACGAGGGTTGGACATATAGAAGCGCTGGAGAAATTCATTCAAAGGGTCGATAAGTACAACCTCCGACTCAACCCCCAAAAGTGTGTGTTTGGGGTAACATCCGGAAAGTTGTTAGGGCATACGGTAGGAATGGGAGGGATATAAGTGGGTATTGAAAAGATCAAGACAATTACCGAGATGCCTGCACCGAAGATAGAAAAGGAAGTTAGAGCTTTTCTCGGGAAAATCCAGAATATCAGTCGATTCATTGCCAAACTAACATTAGTATGTGAGCCCATCTTCAAGCCATTGAGGAACGACCAGCCTATGGAGTGGAATAGGCAATGCCAAGAAGCTTTCGACAAAATCAAAGAATACTTGGTTAAAAACCTCCCGTCTTGAAACCCCCAAGACCGGGCAAACCCTTGGTGTTGTATTTGGCCATAGAACCCGAAGCACTGGGGGTGATGATGGTTCAAGCCATAACGGACCAGGGGTGGAAAATGTATTTCGACGGGGTGGTAAATTACAAAGGAGCTGGAATAGTAATTGTGATAGTAACCCCTGAAGGAGAAACCCTACCTATGGCCAAAAGGTTGACGTTTGGAGTAAACAACAATATGGTCGAATATGAAGCATGTGTCTTTGGACAGAAATCACTAATAGCCCTAGGAGCTAGGGACGTAGAAGTTTATGGAGACTCGATGTTGGTAGTTCGACAGATGCGGGGGGAATGAGAATTAAAGGAAGACCAGTTGAGACCCTACTTACTCCATCTCAAAAAGTTGACACAGGCTATCCCCAACTGTAAATTCCAGCACTTGCCACGAGAAGAGAACCAAATGGCAGATGCATTAGCCACCATAGCCGCAGCTTGGGAAAACCCGGAAAAACTGGTAATGGGACCCCTTGTGCTGACAACAGCTAGCAGACCCAGTTGTGAGATAGAGAGAATCTCGGAAGTAGAAGTCGACGATGGTAAGCCGTGGTACTACGACATTCTGCAGTATCTAGAATATGGGGAATTCCCAGAAGGAGTCGGCAAGAAAGACAAAATATCCATTCAGAAATTGGCTTCCCAGTATGTGAGTTTGAGGGGAGAGCTGTACAAGAGACAAGCCAACGGCGTCCAGCTGAAATGTTTAAGAAAAGAAGAGGCTCAGAAGGTGATGGAAGAGGTGCACGCTGGAGTATGTGGACCGCACATGAATGGATTGAATTTGTCTCGCAAGATAGTGAGACATGGATTTTACTGGTTAACCATGGAAGCTGACTGCGCAAAACTAGTGAAGCATTGTAACGATTCCCAGGCACACGGCAACTTGAACCATCTACCGCCTATGAAATTGCACGGACTGTCAAAACCATGGCCTTTCTCAGCGTGGGGTATTAACATGATTGGAGAAATCAGGCCACATGCATCAAATGGACACTGCTTCATAGTAGTGGCGGTATACTATTTTTTGACATGGGTGGAAGCCGAGTCATAGCCTGTAATATAGTATGTCGATATGGAATGCCATATCACATAGTGACGGACAATGAAGTCCAATTTCAGGGAGAAACAAAGGCGATGCTACAGAAGTACGGGATAAGGCATCACAAATCATCACCTTACAGGCCACAGGCTAATGGGGCGGTGGAGGCGGCCAACAAAACCATAAAGAAAATACTAGCTAAGATGACGGAAAGTTATAAAGATTGGGCTGAAAAACTGTCGTATGCCTTGTGGGGTATAGAACTTCGGTGAGAACGGCAACGGGAGCCACACCCTATGCTTTTTTACGGGATGAATGCAGTGTTACCAGTAGAAATAGAGATACAGTCAATACGGGTACTAGCAGAGGTAGGATTGCCTGAGTAGGAATGGGCCTCGCAGAGGTTCGAACAGCTAGCATTACTGGATGAGAAAAGGATAAAGGCATTGTACTACATGCATCTATACAAGAAAAGGTTAGCCAGAGCATTCAACAAGAAGGTGCGTCCCACCAAGATCAGAGAAGGTGATCTAGTGCTCAGGCAGTCAAAGCCAATGATGATGGACCCAAGGGGAAAGTTCAAGCCCAATTGGGAAGGGACCTACCTAGTCAAGAAGGTGATGGGGAATGGGGCAATGAGACTGTCAGATTTGGAAGGGAACGAGTTCACCGAGCCCATCAACGTGGACAGGCTGAAACAATACTTTGCATAAAAAAAAAGGCTCGTTGGGTTGAAAATCCGCAAAGGACAGCCCAAGTAAAATATAGAGCATGACTGAGCAAGAAAAATGGTTAATTGTAAAATCCGTAAGGAACAGTTAGCGACAGAGGTATCCTTGCAATGCAATTCATTATTTCCTACATATGTACTAAAAAGTAAATCACACGCCTTTATTGAAACAAATGTTCAAGATGTTCATAGATTGCATAAATCCCAGCTAACCGGGAAATATTAGAGTCAAGTAATTACAAATCACGTCTTTTGTTTCTTAGATGTTGGACCAAGGTCAGGAGATCTAGGATAAGAACTTCAAGAAAAGAGAGGAACCTCAAGAATAAGGACGAGCAACTCCAAGAATGGAGAACATCGGAGAATAACGACGAGCAAAGAGCCTCAAGAATGAGGACAGATCTGAAAAAAAAAATTTAGCTCGCTGAGTTGAAAACCTGAAAAGGCGGCTCAGGCAAGATAGAGAAATCCGCTAAGTTGAAAATTTGAAAGGACAACTTAGGTAAAATATAGGACGAACTTGCAAGATAAATAGACTCCCAAGAAATCGGCTTGCAGGATGGTGCCTTATCATGTCTAAACCATGAAGCGTCTCGACCAAGATAACGGGGGAATGATCATGACCACATCGGATACCATCGATGATGTGCAATAAACGATAGTCGCCTCTCGTATTATCACAACCCACTAAGAGGTATTGGGCCAAGATACATAATAAGACTACACTTCTCCAGGGACGGGACCCTACCTCCATCATGGAAGATACACGTAGAAGGGCCTGTAACTCAATGGATGAAGCACAAGGCAATATCTTTTTCGCATCCTCAGGACAGCAAAGGAAAGCTTCGGAGGCTTCCCGAGGGTATTGACATTGTAAACGCGACATCGTCGAAAGGTAGTAAGAGAAAAATACAAGCCGAGAATGGCAGTAAACTCATCGGGGAGAATGCATATTTTGAAATCTAGGAATCGGAAGACATGATTTTTAGTTTCCCAAAGGATGAGGCTGCTTTCAAAAAAGCGTGATACATCTTGACCCGATGCAGGTAGCGAAGAGTAGAAAATTGAGCCAAGTCTGGGGATGACCAGTCTACCCCCCACGAATAAAGGACACAACGACGGATCTTGATCCATGGGACCAAAGAGAACTGAGCAATCACCGGATGAGAATTGGTAGAAGGAAACTGTAAACAGGCCAAGGGGGCGACAAAAGCTTTTTATAGGCAAAGGGCACCAAAGGCCAAAAGGATCCCTAAATGGGTGAAGAAAACCCTCTAGCGCAAGGAAGACCTAACCAAGGATGACATAAAGCCAATATGACAAAGAAACCCTATCAGAATAGGGAATGCATCCATGCATACATACATACATGTCGCATACACACAATTTTTGTTTTGTGTTCGTAGGCTTTGAAGAAGAAAAAAAAATGGCGAGGACGAGCAACTCCAAGAATGGAGAGCAACCTCAAGAATGTGGATGAAGAACTACGGAATGGAGAGGAACTCCGAGAATGGAGAACAACCTCGGGAATGAGGACGAGCAAAGAGCCTCAAGAATGAGGATGGATCGGAGGTCGAAGTGCCTCACCACCATCAGTTCGATAATTCAGGAATGAATCCCAGGGCTGAGTCCCACATTATCAACAGTTTTGGGAATGAATCTCAAGGTCGAGGCCCACATCATCAACTATTTAGGAATGAATACCAGAGGTCGAAATACCTCATCATCATAGAAAAAACTCCTCAGTGGATCGAAGAGTCACGAAGATGGACCAAAACACCATCATTCATTCAGTTCGGTGTTAGAGATATGCCCTATACCCAACTTGTGGATGGGCTATATGTACATGTATTTGTAATATTTTCATTAATTAATAAAATGGCAATCTTTATTATACGTGTCTTACATAACTTATATAAATCATCAACACTGTAATAAAGCCCTTGGAGTAATAAGACGATGGCTTCCACGCCTTATGAGAATCATTACTCTTAAATGTTCATAGTCATAGTTTTGTGAATAATCTGGCCGTTCACAAAGCAGAGAGACTAGCATGATGATATGATCCGCCCTTAAGTGGGGTAGCCGATCTCATAGGCTACTAGCGGAGATCCATCCGATCGGAGGATAATTTATGTTCGATTAAATCGCATACAGAATGGGTATATATATCTTTCCTTCTCATTTGGGGGCCTTGGCATTTTGCTAGATGTCAACCTTGGTCATTGAAATCGAACGACCATCTGATCGGAGGATAATTTATGTTCGATTAAATTATCACGATTCATTTCATGTCCAACTTGAGGGGAACCCAAAAGGTCACACACAACAAAGTCGAAATCAATGGTTAACAGTGCACAGTACATATTTAACAGCATATATGATTGTTGTAGGAATTGTTCATAAATGGTTCAATATGTTTAATTATTGAACAGATAATTTATGAGGTTCCATAATGGCTTAGGGATTGGTGAATGACGATAGGGGCACTTTGGGAATTGGAATTTAAAAAAAAAAATAATATTCACGTGAATAGTAAGTACCACGTGAATAGTACCGTGTGAATAGTAAATTTTTTTTGCTATTTGTTTTGAATTCCAATTCAGCCCAAACTCTTATTAGGGTTTTATAATCTCATTAAACCACTAAATTAAGATCCAATGGCTAAGATTAAATTGGCTTTTATCCCACATCAGATTCTTAATTAATTTTGTTGTCTTTGGAGCACTATATAAACCTAAAGAATTCTTCACAAATTTTTGCACCAAACCTTTCAAATCTTGGGTTTATATAAGTGAGCAACACTAAATTTTTAAGAGTAAGCCACTAATTTTGAGGATCCTTAAGTCTAATTTACTAGAGGAACCTCGAGTTAAAATTTTTGAGGTATTTGCCTAGGCTAGCACCAAGGGCAAAATACCCGTGCACTCAAGGCGTAGTCTTGTCGTTGAGTTTTGGCTTTGGTGTGTGCATCTTTGGAGGCCACACACTTGGGTGGCTCTTTGGAACGTGGAAGAGCTTGCTGAGTTCGAGAAAAACTTGTAGATTGGAGGGAGGACTGGATGAGTCTACGATTCAAGTAAGTCTTTTTCTTTCTTTATTTTAATTAGAGTTCTTATGATAGTTAGCATGTTTAGGTTTATGTTCTTTGCATGTTTTATGAGTTTTATGCTTAGAATATATAGTAACATGCCTAGGCTTGTAGAATAATAAAAACAAATGGGTCTTGGGCAAAGGGAAAGCGGCATCATAATTTTAATTATTTATTTTTCCGCCGCGCACTCGCGGCCGCTTCCCAACAGTGGTATCAGCGCGCTGGTTTTGGTTTGATTATTTCTCACTCATTTGAACTCGAAATAGGGTGTTTAAAAGCTCGTTGGAAAGCTAACACCCTGAACTTAATTTTAGGCACAGGTTTTGCATGATTTGGTTAAGATTTGAATTGTGAAATTGCATTTAAAGTTCACGCGTCTGCAGAAAAACGTGAATAGTAAAATTATTTGAATAAAATAAAATGCAATATCATAATTAAATATTAATCAAAGTTATTTAATGCCTAAAATAATTCCAACATATTAAAACTCATATGCTTGATGATTCTATGTATGATTAGAATTGGCATGATTATTTTAGGGTGCAAGCATCTAGAGACTTTCTAAGAAATAGAGAGTGTATTGCTTATCCCTTAGCTAAGTAATTATTCCGTGATGAACTTATAGATTTATTACCTTTAATGCTAATAAATATAAATCACTTGTTTATAATAAAAGACATTATAAAAGATACAAGTGGGGTGGGATCAAGGCGTTAATAAAACTTTCCAAACTAAAGTTAATTTAATGTATGAGACATTAGAACTCATACACTATGATGTATGCGGACCAATGTCAGTCACTGCTAGAGGTGGATTCTCATACTTCATTACCTTTATCGATGATCACTCGCGATATGGGTATTTGTACCTTATGCGGTACAAATCTGAAGCCTTTGAGAAATTCAAAGACTTCAAAGCTGAAGTAGAAAACCAGCTTAATAAAAGTATTAAGTCACTAAGGTCTGACTGAGGTGGTGAATACTTAAGCAACGAATTTCAAGATTACTTGAGAGAAAATGGCATTGTTTCCCTGTGGACTCCTTCGGGAACTCCACAGCATAATGGGGTCTCTGAAAGGAGAAATCGGATATTATTAGATATGGTCCGATCAATGATGCCAGACACGGATCTACCTCTTTCATTTTGGGGTCTTGCTTTAGAAACTGCAACACTACTACTAAATCAAGTTCCTTCCAAGACTGTTAGTCAAACATCATATGAGTTATGGTCTGGGAAACGTCCTAGTCTTAGTTATCTAAGCGTTTGGGGATGTGACACATATGTCAAGCTCACACAAACTAACAAATTGGATGATAGGGCAGTTAAATGTAAGTTTGTAGGATATGCCTGTTGGACAATTATGACCCATAGCGTCACTATTTGTAAAAGACATTGTGGTTTTTGTACAAATTAACTATGTGACAATGGAAATTGCATTTTATCATTTTGTAATTTGATTACTTAAATATATAAATGATAAAAGTCCTTATGATTAGTTTCGGATTATAAGATATGAGATAATATCAATCCATAACGGTTTAATCATTAAATATCCCTAGTCGTAGTATTATCGAGACTGGACATCGATAATGCGGAATAGACTAGTACTGCACTTGTGCGTGTCATGGAAGCGTATTGGACTAGACTAGTATAGTTCTCATATATTTAAGTATTGGATACTTATGCAAGTGTGATATGAGGTTGTGTTTACCGATGGTACGGAAACAGCTTCGCTCTGGATAGACCCCGCGGAATCCCATTGGTAGTATGACTATGTGTCTATGGGAATCCGCATCAGGGTAGGTGTATTTGGTCTTAACCTGAGACTTGCATCGCTAGTACTTGCGACAATCAATACGCTTTGGTTTTGGTCGTCCAGGACTTTAACAGGTTCTGTTTACTCCTCTTATGGGTTTATTGAGAATCGTAGTGTATTGAGTGTGATGTCAAGATGGAAGTATCACTTCAGTCATATGGAGATGATGATCACGCAGGGATACAGAACTGGTACTCTAATTGGTTGCAACCATCGGGATAATATGACATGGTCATGATTATCTGATTAAAGAGACTAGTTGCTTGTGATCCGATATATGTTTCATACGGGGCAGACATTATTCCAGCCCCAGGCCTTACATGTGACATCCGATACTAGATCGCAATACACAATACTACGTATACTACGCCTGACAAAGATTATATATTCCTTTAAGAATATTTCTAGAGAATTGGGTAGGCACGGTGTTTTGCTAGAAGCCAACCATGTCTCGTAAATCGGTAAGAACGTAGTACGAGGTACTCACGTGTTCGGATAGTCTGACGATCGCATTTACTTTCAACATATCCAGGGATCTCATGGGTCGCTTCCCGAAGATTCATCGATGACGTATATTTCGAACGTAATTAATCTAGGATTAATTACAGAGAGATTTTATCTGGGATAAAATACTATTTGAAGAGAGAGACCGATTAATTTGGAATTAATCAATAAAATAATATATTCGATATATTAAATGAAATTAGATTTCGACGCGGAATTAAAATTGGATTTTAATTCGGGCGAACGAATTAATTTAGAATTAATTCGCGAGCGACGTGAATAGTAATTTTGCTAGGCATAATTATTTAATTAAATTTGATTTAATTACGTCGCAACAGAAAATTCGTTAATTCGGAATTAACGAACCCGAGCCCGGGATGTGTTTGCGGGCCCACTCGGATTTTGAATTAAAGTGGGGCCCACAAGTCACATCGCAAGTCACTTTAATGATGGAAGTCATGTCACCTTTTGTGATTGACATCTAGTCAGTTTGATGATGTAAGTAGTTGGGAGTAATTAATGTAATTTTCCCTCCAAACTTGTTTTGCTTTTTTGAAAAGCATATACCAAAGTTTGACTTGGTTTTTGGATAAGTTGTATTTGGTTTTTGAAACAAAACACAAACTCTCCCACCTCTCTCTCTTTGGCCGAATCCTTCAAAGGCAAAAGGGAAAAATTTGTTGCAATTTTTCCAAAGCTAGCACTTGAAGAATCATTCTAAGGTGATAGGGAAACCATTCCCAAGAGCTTGGAATCCATCTCAAAGCTTGGAGCTTGGACATCACAACTTCAAAAGGAAAGTTTGGAGACTTTTAAAGGAAGCAAAAATTTTCGTTATCAACATAACCATCCATCCGATCTTTGTAAGTATGTTTCGCCAATTTTTAAAACTAGTATTCACATGTTTTATGCTTGAATTGATCTTGGGAACACCTTAGAAACCCAACAATGCCTTGAACTCGAGAGCATATATGTTCTACGTCCCAAATGAACAAAGAACATTTGTCTCACGAAATGCTAAATTTCTAGAGAATGAATTCCTTCTCTAGAAATATAGTGGGAGTAGACTTGACCTCGATGAGGTACGAGAAGAAAAAACTAACATAGAACTAAACCCCAGACCCCTAAAAAGGGCAGCGATGGAACAACCACAAGGTTATGAACTCAGAAGGTCAGGGAGGGAAAAATATGAGCCTGAAAGATATGGTTTCCATATTGATGAGGAACATGATCAGGTCATTGATAATGACGATCCCACCAGTTATGACGAAGTAATGCATGACATTAAATCAGTCAAGTGGCTTGAGGCCATGAAATCTGAAATAGACTCTATGTATCAGAATCAAGTCTGGGACTTGGTAGATGCACCTGAAGGGATAAAACTCATAGGCTGCAAGTGGATTTACAAGCGTAAAACTGATGCAGAAGGCAACATCCAAACCTATAAGGCTAGGTTGGTGGCGAAAGGTTATAGACAAATCCAAGAAATTGATTATGAGGAAACCTTCTCGCATGTTGCAATGATAAAGTCCATTTGAATTTTACTGGCACTGGCTGCACACTTTGATTATGCGATTTGGCAGATGGATGTCAAAATAGCTTTCCTTATTGTGAACCTCATAGAAGAAGTCTATATGACACACCTGAGTGGTTTGCATCTAAGGATGATCATAATAAAGTATGCAAGCTTAAACATCCATTTATGGACTCAAGCAAGCCTCCAGAAGTTGGAATATACGATTTGATGAGACAATCAAAGAATTTGACTTCATCAAAAATGTAGACGAGCCTTGTGCTTACAGGAAAAGTAGTGGGAGTGCTGTTGTATTTCTTATATTATATGTCGATGACATATTAATCATCGGGAGTGATATTCCCATGATGCAAGCCACCAAGCAATGGTTATCTCAGAATTTCTCCATGAAAGATTTGGGAGAAGCAGCCTACATCCTCGGCATTAAGATCTACCGTGATAGATCTAAGAAGTTGTTAGGACTTTCTCAATCTACGTACATAGATAAAGTTTTGAAAAGATTCAAAATGTAAGATTCCAAAAGAGGTAATTTACCTACTTGTCATGGAATCAAATTATCTAAGGAGCAATGTCCACAAACTCCTTCAGATAGAGAGCGTATGAGTAGGATCCATTATGCTTCAGCAATAGGATCGATCATGTATGCCATGCTATGTACAAGACCTGATGTCTCTTATGCTTTGAATAATGAGCAGGTATCAGGCAAATCCTGGTGAGCAACACTAGGCAGCTGTCAAAACAATCCTCAAGTATCTAAGAAGAACTAAGGATGTGTTTTTGACATACGGAGACTGTTCTGAGATGAAAGTCATTGGTTACTGTGATACGTGCTTTCAGACCGATAGGGATGACAGCAGATCACAAACATGATATCTGTTTACTTTGAATGGCGGCTGCTGTCATTTGGAAAAGCTCAAAGCAGTTAACTACAGCGGACTCCACCACTGAAGCCGAGTAATTTACAGAATCTGAGGCAGCTAAAGAAGCAGTCTGGATAAAGAAGTTCATCACGGAACTGGAAGTGTTTCCTGCGATAAAGAATGACATCACGATGTACTGTGACAACACATGCATCATTGCTTAATCAAATGAACCAAGGTCC
Organism: Zanthoxylum bungeanum; assembly: GCA_019454045.1. Lineage (NCBI taxonomy): Eukaryota > Viridiplantae > Streptophyta > Magnoliopsida > Sapindales > Rutaceae > Zanthoxylum > Zanthoxylum bungeanum. Next base: position 22,090 of record SKCR01017203.1, on the reverse strand, counting down.
CACCAGAAATCCAAGCATGTACTCAGGCGATTTCATCTCATCAGAGAGATTATTGGGAGAAAAGAAGTTATTATAGAGAAAATACCCACAGAAGATAATCTTGCAGATTCTCTAACTAAAGGGCTGACTCAACAAAAGCATGATAGGCACACCCGAGAGTATGTTATCCAGATTCATACTAGTTGGCTATAATGCAAGTGGAAGATTGTTAGGGATATGCCCTATACCCAACTTGTGGATGAGCTATATGTACATGTATTTGTAATATTTTCATTAATTAATAAAATGGAAATCTTTATTATACGTTTCTTACTTAACTTATATGAATCATCAACACTGTAATAAAGCCCTTGGAGTAATAAGACGATGACTTCCACGCCTTATGGGAATCATTACTCTTAAATGTTCATAGTCATAGTTTTATGAATAATCTGGGCGTTCACAAAGCGGAGAGACTACCATGATGATATGATCCGCCCTTAAGTGGGGTAGCCGATCTCATAGGCTACTAGCGGATAACTGTCCGCTTGGTGAATCACATGGATGCATGAGTTTCTTGTGTCCATCGAACTGACCGCCGAAAGTTTTCATATGTAGTGTTTATCCCATGTGTCTGTGAGAACTTTCATCTATCGATTATATGACTAGTCCTTAGACTTGAGGTCTTTATAATCTTATGTGTGGATCAAATAACTTTGACATTCTCCTTCCCCGGTTCAAAAGATCCGGTCATAAGGGTATGATTGGGTCATTGTTGAAACACATGAAGTTTGTAAAGATACAACGGAGAATCACCACTCTCTCGGATAATATTTTCTTATAAGAGTAGTATTCTAGTTCGTGGGTTGATATGTGTGTTCAGTGCTTGAGATTGTGACCACAGCGGAAGAATCATGTGAGATTCTTGGGTTAGTACGATTCATGACACTATCAACATCATACCTTTAACTATATGGGTAGACACTTTCTGTACCCTCGGTCAATAGATGGGGATACAGTGAGGCGAGGGACCGTATCATATGTAAATCGCATACAGAATGGGTATATATATTGTTCCTTCTCATTTGGGGGCCTTGGCATGTTGCTAGATGTCATCCTTAGTCATTGAAATCGAACGACCATCTGATCAGAGGATAATTTATGTTTGATTAAATTATCACGATTCATTTCATGTCCAACTTGAGGGGAACCCAAAAGGTCACACACAATAAAGTCGAAATCAATGGTTAACAGTGCACATTACATATTTAACAGCATATATGTTTGCTGTAGGAATTGTTCATAAATGGTTCAATATGTTTAATTATTGAACAGATCATTTATGAGGTTCCATATTGGCTTAGGGATTGGTGAATGTGTTGGGTTTCTAGGTTAGTCCCAAGATCGATTCAAGCATAGAAACATGTGTGAATACTCAAAGAGGTATAGCGGAATCATACTTACATTGATCGGCTTTTGCGATGCGAGGAACAACAAAAAAATCCTTCAAGCTTTCGGCAATGGCTCCCTTTGTGCTCCTTGATTTTCGGTCAACTCCATGGATGGATCTCCAAGCTCCAAGCTTTGTGTTGTGATTCCATGCTCATGAATAGGTTTCCCTATCACCTTTGGATAACTCTTCATGTGCTAGCATTGGAAAATTTGCCACAAATCTTCCATCTTTCTTCTTGTTATTCTCGGCCTTGCCAAGAAAATTTGGATATAAGCATTTGGCCCTTGGCCGAATAGAAGGGAGATAAGAGAGAATTGGTTGTGTTGGTTGTTTTCATTTCTAAAATCAAATAAAAACATATACCAAAATTTTGTAAAAGCCTTTCAAAAAGTCAACAAAATTTGGAGCCAAAATGGCAATAAATGCCTTCAACCACTCATGTCACTATTCACATCAATCAATGATGACAAGCATCACTTCACTCAAAGTGATGTGACTTCCATCACTTGATTGACTAGTGATTTGACGCTAGATGTGACATGTGGGCCGCACTTGAATTCGAAATGCGAGTGGGCCCGCAAACACTCCCGGGCTCGGGTTCGCTAATTCCGAATTAACGAATTTTCCGTTGCGACGTAATTAAATTAAATTTAATTAAATAATTATGCCTAGCAAAATTACTATTCACATCGCTAGCGAATTAATTCTAAATTAACTCGTTCGCCCGAATTAAAATCTAATTTTAATTCCGCGTCGAAATTCAATTTCTTATAATATATCGAATATATTATTTTATCGATCAATTCCAAATTAATCGTTCTCTCTCTTTAAATAATATTTTATCCCAGATAAAATATCTCCGTAATTAATCCCAGATTAATTTTCTCTCTCTAATAATTAATCCCAGATTAATAAAGTGCGAGTCATACGTCATCGGTGAATCTTCGGGAAGCGACCCATGAGATCCCCAGATATGTTGGCAGTAAATCCGGTCGTCGGACTATCCGAACAACTACGTACCTAGTACTACATTTTTACCGATTTACAAGACACGGTTGGCTTCTAGCAAAGCACCGTGCCTACCCAATTCTCCAGAAATATTCTTAAAGGAATATATGATCTATATCAGGCGTAGTATACGTAGTATTGCGTATTACGATCCAGTATCGGATGTCACATGCAAGGCCTGGGGCTGGAATTGTGTCTGCCTCGTACGAAGCACATATCGGATTTCTGGTAACTAGTCTCTATAATCGGATAAACATGACCTAGTCATAATATCCCGATAACTGCAACATAAAAGAGAACCAGTTCCATATCCTACGTGATCATCATCTCCACTATGACTAGAGTGATACTTTCATCTCGACATCACACCCAATACACTACAATTCTCAATATACCCAGAATAGGCGTACACAGAACCTGTTAAAGCCCTGGACGACCAAAACCAAAGTATATTGATTGTCGCAAGTATTAGCGGTGCAAGTCTCAGGTTAAGACCAAATACACCTACCCTGATTCGGACTTCCATAGACACATAGTCATACTACCAGTGGAATTCCGAGGGGTCTATCCAGAGAGAAGCTGTTTCCGTACCATCGATAAACACAACCTCCTATTACATTTGCATGAGTATCCTATACCCAAATATATGAGAACTATGTCGTTATGCTCCCACAACGCGCACAAATGTAATACTAGTCTATTCCGCATTATCGATGTCCAATCTCGATAATACTACGACTAGGGATATTTAATGATTAAACCTTCGTTGATTGATACGGTCTCATATCATCTCAATCCGGAACTAATCATATTGACCTTTTATCATTTATACATCTAGGTAATCCAATTACAAATGATAAAATGGGGAATTTCCTTTGTCACATAGTTAATTTGTACAATAATACCATGATATGTATAAATAGTGATGTTATGGGTCATAATTGTCCAACAGAATGATGATAGGGGCACTTTGGGAATTTGAATAAAAAAATACTATTCATGTGAATAGTATCACATGAATAGTATCATGTGAATAGTAGAAATTTTTTTGTTATTTTTGTTATTTATTTTGAATTCCAATTCGGCCCAAACTCTTATTAGGGTTTTATAATATCATTAAACCACTAAATTAAGATCAAATGGCTAAGATTAAAAGACTTTTATCCCACATCAGATTCTTAATTAATTTTGTTGTCTTTGGAGCACTATATAAACCCAAAGAATTCTTCACAAATTTTTGCACCAAACCTTTCAAATCTTGGGTTTATATAAGTGAGCAACTCTAAAGTTTTAAGAGTAAGCCACTGATTTTGAGGATCCTTAAGTCTAATTGACTAGAAGAACCTCGAGTTAAGAGTTTTGAGGTATTTGCCTAGGCTAGCACCAAGGGAAAAATACCGTGCACTCAAGGCGTAGTCTTGCCGTTGAGTTTTGGCTTTGGTGTGTGCATCTTTGGAGGCCACACACTTGGGTAGCTCTTTGGAACGTGGAAGAGCTTACTGAGTTTGATATAAACTTGTAGATTGGAGCGAGGACTGGAGGAGTCTACGGTTCAAGTAAGTCTTTTTCTTTCTTTATTTTAATTAGAGTTCTTATGATAGTTAGCATGTTTAGGTTTATGTTATTAGCATGTTTTATGAGTTTTATGCTTAGAATATATAGTAACATGTCTAGGCTTGTAGAATAATCAAAACAAATGGGTCTTGGGCAAAGGGAAAGCAGCATCATAATTTTAATTATTTATTTTTCCGCTGCGCACTCGCGGCCGCTTCCCAACATTCGGGAATGAATCCCATAGGTCGAAGCGCCTCAGAGATCGAAGCATCTCACACCCAGCATGGTTCGGGAATGAATCCCAAAGGTCGAAGCGCCTCAGAGATCGAAGTATCTCACACCCAGCATGGTTCGGGAATGAATCCCAAGGGTCGAAGCACCTCGCCATCAACTCAACTCATTCGGGAATGAATTTCGGAGGTCGAAGTGCCTCAGAGATCGAAGCATCTCACTCCAAGCATGGTTTGGGAATAAATCCCAAGGGTCGAAACACCTCGCCATCAACTCAACTCAGTTCGGGAATGAATCCCAGAGGTCGAAGCGCCTTAGAGATCGAAGCATCTCACACCCAGCATGGTTCGGGAATGAATCCCACGGGTCGAAGCACCTCGCCATCAACTCAACTCAGTTCGAGAATGAATCTCAGAGGTCGAAGTGCCTCAGAGATCGAAGCATCTCACACCCAACATGGTTCGGGAATGAATCTCAGGGGTTGAAGTACCTCGCCGTCAACTCAGCTCAGTTCGGGAATGAATCCCAGAGGTTGAAGCGCCTCAGAGATCGAAGCATCTCACACCCAGCATGGTTCGGGAATGAATCCCAGGGGTCGAAGCACCTCGCCATCAACTCAATGAATCCCAGAGATCGAAGCATCTCACACCCAACACGGTTCGGGAATGAATCCCAAGGGTCGAAGCACCTCGCCGTCAGAGATCGAAGCATCTCACACCCAATATGGTTCGGGAATGAATCCCAGGGGTTGAAGCACCTCGCCATCAACTCAATGAATCCCAAAGATCGAAGCATCTCACACCCAGCATGGTTCGGGAATGAATCCAATGGGTCAAAGTACCTCGCCATCAACTCAACTCAGTTCGGGAATGAATCCCAGAGATCAAAACATCTCACACCCAGTACAGTTCGGGAATGAATCCCATAGATCGAAGCATCTCACACCCATTATGGTTTGGGAATGAATCCCATGGGTCGAAACACCTCGCCATCAACTCAATGAATCCCAAAGATCGAAGCATCTCACACCCAATATGGTTCGGGAATGAATCCCAGGGGTCGAAACACCTTGCCATCAACTCAGTGAATCCCAGAGGTCGAAACACCTCTCAAAAATAGCGAAACAACAGGTAAGTCCGGCAACGGCCGATGAACCATGTAAGTAAAAATACATGCATGACTTTGATAGGGTTTTCACTGTCACACACTGCACAAGCCCCATCAAAGTGGGGACGACTGTAAACACTGTATTTTTGCATGAGCACGATGATGAGCCTCGTATGGAGGCACTCCTGAAAAGTTTCGGAAGTTATGAAAAGCAAATGCCAAAGGAAGGAAAACCTCCAAAATTAGCACCTCATCGGATTCAGACTCACTAGCCAGCCTCGGATTCGCTCGGTCAGTTTCTATTTCAAACCTTAGCCTCGGCCCATCAACCATTGACACAACCTCATAGCCTGCTCCCCCAGCCTCGACCCATCTATCCTCAGCCCCAACCGGCCCATGCAGCCCACGCCATCCACCATGCAATCCATGCAAATCCTCTTATCAAATCACTTTCTAATTTAATGAGATTTTGGGATCCCATCCTCACCAATTTAACAAGATTTGAGATCTCCTCATCACCAAATTTATGAGATTATATTCCCAAAAAAATTGATAATATATCTCCCAAATTTCCATGATTTGTTTTCCTATTTGGAGATCCCTTCAAATCATTATAAAAAATGGACCAAATCATCATCGATGGGGGCTCTTCTTCTTCTCTTGGACGACAACCCTAGAGGCTTTTTTCTTCTTTGAGACAACACCACCGAAAAACAACAAACAAAAACCCTAGAGCATCACCAAAAGACAAACAGCAAAAAACCCAAAACAACAACCAGCCAACCATCACAAAAAAAACGAGGAAAAAACAACAAAAAACAAAGAGAATCACTGAAAACAACCAGCCAAAAAGACCGAAAAACCATACACAATAACCAGAAACAGCGCCCAAAAACAACCAAAACATCGCCCCCAAAAAAATAACCAAACAACCATAAAAAAACAATGAAACAGCAACCAGTGAAAATAACGACCAGAAAAATAGTGACCAGCAACCTGAGAAAAACAGCGAAACAGCAAACCAGCAAACCAACAACCAGAAAACAGCAACCAACGACCAAAAAATAGCAACCAGTAACCAGAAATAGCAACCGGTGAACCAGCAATCCTTCCGGCGACGGCTTAACGCCTTTCCGAGAAAGCAACTTAAAAGGTAAGACCTGAGGGCACCCTTACCATGTTTATTTTTATAGTTCTAGACGTTGCATGCCTAGCTGGACGTGAAATATGTCCAGCCGGGTATGCGAAGTCCTACATCAAATACGGCCAAATTTCTGGTCACATTTTTTCTTTCTTTGGCATTTCGTTATTTATCTTTTTTTATCTATTTATTCACTTTTATTGTTGTTTTATTATTTCGCCTTTATTTTGTTTATTTTTTTGTTCATGTTGATGATTATACGTATATGTGTTGTTATATGTTTTCATGTCTATTTTTTATGTCCGTTTACATTGCATTGATGATTATGTATGTTATTATCCCTTGCGGTATATCGGATGGAAACCCAGACGTAAATTCTGTAGTCGAATCTGAATGGACCGTAGTGCGGTCTGTACTTGGGATACAACTCCACGTGCCACTCGGGAAATACTCATATATGCATGATTAGCCCCCATTTTTGTTTGCTATTTATTTATTGATGATTTTCTTGCTTTTGATTGTTTATTATAATTTTCATTATCGCATCTCGTATTTCTTAATTTAATGTGCTTTTGGAACTACGCTATGGTGATTAATATTTTGGTTGGGTATGTTATTACATTTTTATTCGTTTTTATGCATGAATTGCATTAAGACTTGGCTATACCATTGTGTGAACCCGTCCATTATACTGGCATAAGTAAGGGACCATTTTGAACCCAACGGTTTGAGGTATTCCCTTGCGAGGGGTGAGTGCGGCTTTAAATCTTTCCCAGTTCACACTAGGTGGCGACTCCTTTATTCTCCGGTTTAGTCCCTCATGGGCTAATCCGTACTCTCTACGGGCTGTGAGCCCAACAGTATCGTGGTCGTCGAGCATCATAGGCATAACGGTAAACCCCGCTTTGCTCCTACAAATATCAAATATTATCTTTTATCAAAATTAATCGGCTACCCAAGTGCTTAACGAGTACACTTCATAGACTCTCTAAGTTCAGACACGTTCGTCATATAAGCCTAGTTAATATGTTTGTAATTCGGCCACCTCCGAATTCACGAAGAACACGAACAATCTTTCTAAACTACGCAAATCGAGGTCATCACATATGTTTAACAATCCCTTCGTCATAGGCTATCAGAGTTATGCTTAGGAAATATAGAATACACCGTCAAATTTCTGATGAGCACATCTCATGTCAACATGTCCACGATTCTTCATAATTGATGTGATCGACCCTAGGTCATCGACTTTGGCTAAAGCTTTAAGAATCGTGACTTTACTCACATAGATACTTAAACCCCTTATCGTACATATACGGGCCGACAGATCCTATATTGTTTCGCACTTGATTACTAAGTGTATCGATCCACACCCAACGAACATCTAGAGGCCAGACCATGAAAGGTTTCTGACATATATGACATCAAAGTGTGGAGGATCTCACACAAAATCAATGTTATCCTATAGTCAAAGGATTACATATGCTACTCGACTTGAGGAGATTCCAATTGACGGTGGTGTGTACTTCCAACTATTAGAAATCACCCATGAGTCATTCGGTATTCGGTCTAACCAATATCCACATGTCTATACGAGCTTCCAAAGCTCATGGTACATCAGGTTAAACCATTGTAACTCCAATTCCAATATATGACATGTGCTAGTCTTATAGGTTATAAGAATTCGACTGTATTCCAAAACCAATGACTAAGAATATTTACTTTAAGAATAGTTTATAATAGTAATACTTATCCCAATATCGGACCACCTAGTATCTAGTATTACTATAATATTATTCTAAGGTCGATGTCATACTTAGCATATCTATACATCAATATTATACGCATAATGACAATACCATTAATAAGGTATGAAATGAAAACGTAGTTATTTTATTAATAAATAATAAAATATACAATTCGGATTGATACTCCAAGCACAACCTCTAATAAAATCCCACTTGCTTAGTGCCAATCTGGATGGTACTGCAGTCTCATCTCCTCCACATGTTTATCGAATAACTTAAGAGGTAAAGACTTTGAACCTTCAAGACCACTATGTTTTTTTCGTTCGATTATCTCTCTAATTTCACGGAATTTCCTTTCCACGTGTTTATACTTGGAATGCGCTCTCGACTCCTTAGCCTACGTAATGGCTCTACTATTATCACAGTACAATGGGATCAAATCTGTAATATTAGGCATAAAACTAAGTTCTGTGATAAAATTTCTAATCCATACAGCTTCTTTAGCAGCTTCTGAAGCCACTATAAATTCTACCTCAGTGGTGGAATCAGCTGTTGAGCCTTGCTTTGAAAATCACCAACTAACCGCACCACCGTTAAGGATAAATACGTAACCTGATGTAGATTTTCTATCATCTGGATCTCCCTGGAAGTTGGAGTCTGTATAACCCTTAACTTGTAACTCATTTTCTCCATATATCAGAAACTTATCCCTAGTACCCTTAAGATATTTTAGGATATATTTCACGACTGTCCAATGATCATTACCTGGATCAGATTAATATCGGCTGGTCACACTGACGTCGAAACTGATGTCAAGTCTAGTACATAACATAACATACATTATGCTTCTAATACAAGAAACATATAGCAAGTTAGACATCCTAACTTTTTCTTCATCAGTCTGAGGTGCCATTTTCTTCGAAATATGTATGTCATATCAGAAAGGTACATTTGCTGCCTTGCAGTTGGTAAAACCGTACCTTTCTAACATCTTGTCTATGTACGTCGATTGCGACAACCCTATAAGCTTCCTAACTCTAACTCGATAGAGCCTTATACCTAGTATATAGGAAGCTTCACCCATATCTTTCATGGAGAAGTTCTTGCAAAGGTAGGCTTTCACACTTTGTATCAATCATATATCATTTCCTATTATAAGGATGTCATCTACATACAAGACTAGGAAAACTATAATGCTCCCACTCACTTTCTTATAAACACATGGTTCTTCCTCGTTCTTGATAAATCCAGATAATCTAATTATCTCATCAAAACGATGATTCCAGCTTCATGATACCTGTTTGAGTTCATAAATAGACTTTTGGAGCTTCAAACCAAGTTTGAAGTCTCACTGGATACGAAACCCTCTGGTTATTCCGTATAGATATCCTCCTCAAGGAATCCATTTAGGAAAATGGTTTTCACATCCATCTGTCGTATCTCATAGTCGTGATATGCAGCAATGGCTAAACGAATCCTAATGGATTTTAGCATGGCTACTGGTGAAAAAGTTTCCTCATAGTCAATCCCAGGATGTTGAGTGTAACCTTTCGTTACCAGTCGGGCCTTAAAAGTTTTCATATTTACATCGGGGCCCTCGCTTCCTTTTGTAAACCCATTTTACATCCTATAGGTTTAACTCCTTCAGGAAGTTCAACTAAGTCTCAGACTTGATTGTCATGCATAGAATCCATCTCGGATTTCATGACTTTCTGCCATTTTCCCGAATCGATATCCAATATCACTTCCTTAGACGTAGCCAGATCCGTTTCCTCCAAAAGGAGAACATCAAGACTCACTTCAGATGTTAAAAATAATCTCTTATGAGGCTTTGATATTCTATTCGACTTACGTAGAACCTGTGATGTAGATCCTTCACCTAATTGGATCTCTGGTTCCACATCAGGTTCCTTATTGTTGAGATCAAACTCATCAAGTTCAATCTTTCTACAATTCCCACTTTTTTTTCAAAAATTTCTTTTCAAGAAAAGTGGCAAACCGAACAACAAATATATTTCGTTGCTCGGAATCATAGAATTAATATCCCATGAAATTATCAAGATATCCAACGAACCTACATTTATACCCTTTGGGTGCTAGTTTATCCCGTTGTGCAACTCTAACGTATGCATGACAACCCCAAATCTTTAAATGTCTAAGACTTGGATTTCTACTGAACCATATATGATAGGAGGTTGTAGAAACAACTTTCGATGGAATTCTATTAAGTATGTGGTGTTAGGGTTGGTGCTCGGAGCGCCAATCCGGATCGTATTTATGTCTGATTCATGAATACGAGCAATATTTTTTTCCATAATACTATATATATCACTAAACAGGATTTAGTTTCAATATAATGAATTAGATCGAATATATATATAAAAGACAAGTGGTGCAATCATAAAATAGTGTAGTTCGCAATTACAACGTAGCTTGTAATTGACGTTGGGAAGTTTCACTACTAGATATATATTATCAAATAAAGTTCCTGGTCAAGATTTACTGACACGGATCGATTAGTAAATATCTGCTGAGACTAGTATATGTCGTATATTGTGACTTGGTCCGATGGTTTATCCCAATGAACCATAAGTCTCGAGAGACTCGTATAGATATGTAGGTGTTTATTTGATAAACACTGAACGACTCACCGAAGATTACCTAATAGATGGTACACCAACATCAATAGGAATCTTCTCGGGTTGAGTAGCATATTGATTCTTTGACTTGAGATACCACTGTGGATATATGAGTTATCCTCCACACTTAGATGGTAGTCACGTTACCGATCTATTAAGATCAGACCTCCGCATATTTGTTGGGTGTGGACTCATGATCATGATATCCTGTGTGTATCAAGATAGGATCCGTCACTCCTGTGTACAGGGCATAAGTATTCATTATGGGATTAGCAATCCGTTAAATCCATGGATTCGTGGTACACTATAGAAGTGAGTTCTAAGTGTTTTTATAAGATTGCTAATAGAATCATCTACAAGATTATACCGATAGAGATTTGACGTTTATTTCTATATCTCTGGAATAATCTGAATACCTGTGGCAGAGGGATTATACGTATGCGATGACCTCGACTTGTATAGTTCAGCGAGTTTATCCGTGGTCATCATAATTTACGGGTGGGTAAATTATGGACACAAAATTGGATTTTGTGACGGATATGCCTGAACTTATAGAGTCTCACTAATGAAATAAACTCGTAAAGCACTAGGGCAACTTTTATGAATAATACTGATTATTTATAAATCGTTTAACAGTTAAACGAAAGATACATGCATATGGGGGCCTTTTGATCATTTTCTAATTAATGTGTATTTGTAATTAATATTTGATTATATTAAATACACATTAGTTAAATATCAAATTGTGATATTTGACATATATCATTAATATATGTATTTAAGATATTTAAAGTAAATATAATACATATATTTGAGATATTTATATTTAAATAATTATTTAATTGTTAAATAATTAAAATAATTAAAAATATAAAATATCTAAGTTGATATTTATTAAAGGAAATGATTAAAGTGTATAAGTTTGACTTTTACATTTACGATAAAGGTTATCATTTTGATTTTTGCTTATTTAATTTCTCAAAAAGCAAAATATCTTCTTAGATATTTGTTTGAAAAAATTGAAAAAAATTGTTTTATTTTTCCACAAATTTCGGCCCTTAACCCTAGTATATAAAGGTTTTATTTTTTCATTTTGCTTCACTTTTGAAGTCTCCAAATAGAACACAAACAAAGAGAGTTGAGAGAGAACGTTTGAAGCCAAGAAGTTAACCAAGGAAGAACTTGAATTTTAGTATGTATTTTCAACTTCCTATTAGAAGAAAAATTAGTTCTTTTGTTCTTGGCTACAACATATGTTGTTCTCAAGTTTTTATACTCTCTTATGTTTTTGTTATGATGGTTGGAAGCATGAATGAAAGATGTATGCATGTATGATTAACAAAGTATGGTTATAAATGATGTATGCATGTATGATTAACAAAGTATGATCTTGTTGCCATTCTAGAGTTGTTAGGCCACTCATTGATAACCTAGAATTGTTCTTGAGTTGTTTCAAAGTGGTGAGACTTATTTGGTGTATTAAATATTTTATTAAAGTGTTGAATTTATTCAATTTAGTGTAAATTGGTCAATTGGAGTAATTTGAGAAATTAGGTTTCTTAACATATTCCAATTTTGGGGCTTTTCATATATGTGATGTATTATGATGTATATATGATGTATATTAAATTTTGGATTGATTTGATTTGATCTTGACTTGTTTTTGAACAATTATTGGACTAAATTATAAAATTTGAAAACCTTTAGGGTGTTCTCAGCAATTTTGGAATTTAGTGGATTTTTGTTACAATTTTTATTTTGATGTGTTGGACATGTTGAAAATCATTTTATAACTGATTTGGAATCATCCAAATTTGTATTTGACAAATTAGGACTAAAATGATCAAAATGCAAAATATTGGGGTCTCACGGTAATTATGAGAAAAATATGATTTTTGTGATAATTTTTTTTTTTTGAGTATCGTGTAATTAGAATAAATTAGTTTATTTTAATTTCCCAAGAAAATAATTACCGGAAATTATTTCGGAGTGAAATTACGCGAAAATGGTGAAAAATGACGTTACCGGGTAACGGCTGCCCAAACAGATAATTGGTCACTATTCGGGCAGTCCAAGAACTGTCCAAATGTTTTTGGAGCTGACCTAGGCAGTCCCCATGTGCATTGGTCGGTCGGTTCGGTCGGAAATATGTTTTATGCTATTTTACGGAAAAAAGTTTTCGTAAAAGTTTCGCGGAGTTTCTATATTATTTATGTCGTTATATGATATCGAATAAATATGTTTAAGTGAAATATGAATGAATTATTAATATTGAATATTGAATAATTTATTCGTAAGTTTAAAAATTTTAAACTACGATTTCGCCTGAACCGCGCCTTTTACGATACGTCACCCTGATGATAAAACCTCAACATGTATTATATTTACATTAAATATTCAAATACATATATATAAATGATATATGTCAAATATCACAATTTGATATTTAATTAATGTGTATTTAATAATATCAAATATTAAATACAAATACACATTAATTCAGAAATGACGATTAGGTCCCGATTGCATGTATTTTTCGTTTAACCATTAAACGAGTTATAAATAATCAGTATTATTCATAACAGTTGCCATAGTGCTCTGCGAGTATATTTCATTAGTGAGACTCTCTAGATTCAGACATATATGTCACAAAATCCAATTTTGTGTCCATAATTCACCCACCCGTAAATTATGACGACCACGGATAAACTCGCTGAATCATACAGGTCGAGGTTATTGCATACGTATAATCCCTCCGTCACAGGTATCCAGATTATCCCAGAGATATAGATATAAACGTCAAATCTCTATATGTATAATCGTGTCGACGTATCTATTAGCAATCTTCTAAATAACACTCGGAACTTACTTTCGAAGTATACCACGACCATGGATTTAACAGATTGCTAATCATATAATGAATACTTATGCCCTGTACACAGGACTGACAGATCTTATCTTGATACACACAGGATATCAAGAGCATGAGTCCACACCTAACGAACAGGCGGATGTCTGATCTAAATAGATCGGTGACGTGACTGCCATCTAAGTATGGATGATAACTCATATATCCACAGTGGTATCTCAAGTCAAAGAATCACTATGCTACTCAACCCAAGAAGATTTCTATTGACGTTGGTGTACCATCTATTAGGTAATCTTTAGTGAGTCGTTCAGTGTTTATCAAATTAACACCTACACGTTTATACGAGTCTCCCGAGACTCATGGTTCATTTGGATAAACCATCAGACCAAGTCCAATATACAACATGTACTGGTTTCAACGGATTTTACTAACCGAACTGTGTCAGTAAATATTGACCAGGAACTTAGTTTGATAATGTATTTCTAGTAGTGACGCTTCCCAATGTCAATTACAAGCTACGTTGTAATTGTGCACTACATTATATATTATCGGGTCTTTGTCCAATATGTATATATCACTAAACATGATTTAGTTTCAATCTAATGAATTAGATCGAATATATATAATAAAAAACAAGAGGTGCTACCATAAATAAGTAATATTATGGAAAAATGTATTGCTCGTATTCATGAATCGGACATAAATAGGATCCGGATTGACGCTCCGAGCACCAACCCTAACAAAGATTGCCCAAACATGTGATGGGTGTCAAAGAAATGCCAGTGTACCACACCAGCCGCATGAGCAGCTGACCACTTTGTCAAGTCCCTGGCCATTCTCATAATGAGGGCTGGATATTATCAGACCTATGCCTGCAGGGCGGGGCCAGACAAAGTTCGCAATCGTGGCAATTGATTATTTCACCAAATATGTAGAGGTCGAGCCGTTATCCATAATAACTGAGAAGAAATCCACAAATTTTGTCAAAAAATATTGTATGTCGATCCGGGATTCCCAGGGCTATTATCACACACAATGGAAAGCAATTCGATAGCACGCGCTTCAAGAAACACCATGAGGATTTTTAGATTTCTTTGAGATTTGCTTTACCTGCTCACCCAAAGTCCAACAAGCAAGTAGAGGCAGCGAACAATACCATAAACAATAATCTGAAGGCAAGGCTCTGGTCATGTAAAGGTCTGTGGGTTGAGGAGCTGCCAGAGGTATTATGGGCACACCAGATGACCTACAAGGACTCCACAAGAGAAACCATATTTTTCTTGGCTTACGGATATGAGGCAGTCATCCCAGCAGAGATCGGGATAATAACCCATCGAGTATAGCACTTTGAGAAATGACATAATGAAAAACTCATCAGACGCCACCTTGACCTAGTAGAGGAAAAAAAAGAGAAGTCAACACTCAAGATTACAATGTGTCAGCAAAGAATGGCATGTTTCTACAACAAAAGGGTCTGGGTGCGAGCCTTTCACCCAAGAGACTTGGTCCTGAGACGGGTGACCCTGAATACAAGGAAGTCAAAGGATGGCTCATTGGGAGCCAAGTGGGAAAGGTCATACAGAGTCGCTGAATTCATCAAGACATGTACTTGTCGCCTAGAGTAGTTGAATGATACCCGGATAAAAAAGCCATTGGAATACTGAGATGCTGAAAAGATATTTCCAATATAGCTTCTTTTAGAATGACCCTCGAAGAATTGTAAGAATGGTAGTAGATCTCAGGAATATAAATAGGGTTTTCCCTTTTTAAATAGAAACTTGTTCTTTTATGCTTGTTTGTTATTCGGATGGGAAAAACTTGTTTAATATTCTTGTTAAATACTCGTGACCGGGACACATCAATGGGCGAAAATCATGTGGAGAAGACACGAACCCCGTGACACGCCAATCTCAGGTTTCATTATCAAACCCTCTGGCCGGAGTATTGGTACCCAATAACTTGCACCTTTGAGGAATATAGCACGAAGACATGTGTGGCGTTCAGCACCTCGTGGTAACCATATCATGTTCAGTGGGAAGGCCATCGTGGCGTTTGGTGCCCTCAGGTAACCGTAGCATGCATGGATTGAAGAAAACTAAGGTACTATGCTACCATCGAGTTCGCATCATGTGGGGAAGGATAATTCCCCCACGGTGTCTGCCGTCCAGTGTAGAAGGTGCATAGCACGAGGAAGGTCCATGGGCCTCCGTGGCCTTTACAGCCTCGATATTTACCTAGTACGGGGAAGGGAAATGCCGATGTGGCGTTGGCATCCCATTTCAGACCCACCAAACATGGCACGAGAAAGGCATGAAGGCCTTTGTGGCATTTGCGAGGTTAGGGTTTTTCCTAGCATATGTAAACTCCTTATGGCGTTGGTCACCCCTCTGGTCCGTAGCTCGGTTTATCGGGACGTCTAGATTGTAAGATTCAGAACTATTGTTTTGGGTAACGTGGGGAAGGATGTTGTTTTATCCCTCGCTGTTTTTTGGGTCAGTATGGGGTGTGTGATATGTCACCCCATCATATTTTTCGTCTTGTTTTCTTTTTGTGCAACTGTAGGAAACGCTTTCCTTGCACAACGGAAACGATTTAGGCACACGGATCGGACTTGAAATTTTTTTTTGCCCTTCCCACCAAGTGGTCGAATGTGACCAGAAACTCCACTGAAATTTTACTACTGTTTTGAATAAACTTTCAGCCCTGAAACAGCCACGGAACAGTCCCCGAACAGCCCCAAACAGGAGTGCACAAATCGAACTATTTTTTGACACAAAAAGCGCCCATACCACAACTAAAACCGTCCCAAATTTGCGTGACCAGCAGTGTTGTTTTCAGGTCTGATTTTTCAAAGAAAAACAACTCCAACACAATCCCAAAAGATCTCTACGTGTTTCCCAAAAATTCCGAATTAATACGAGACCAAACCGAGCCCCGAAACACCCAAGCAAGTGGCGGCAGTGAGAAAAATATGCTAACTACCGTGAGTCAATAAGAGATGGAGAGAATGAGTTTTGGTTCAACACCACAAAGCATTTTGAGCTATATCTCATCATCAACAGAAGCTAGTGTGGGCTAGACTCACAAAATTAATCTCTAAACTTTTTAGAGACTAATGTCACACAATGTTTTTGATTTATTTTTCTTCTTGTTATTGTTTTGTTTTCTCAACACTTTGAGAGAATAGAAGAAGAAGGTGGAGGCTAGGGTTGCAAATAGAGATAAATTCCAAAAAAGAAAAATAATTTTTCTTTTATACTTGGGTTAATTTGTTTCCAAAATAAAATAAAATCCATTCCTTTCCCTCCATGCAATTTTCGGCCATGGCTCTATTTTTTTTATTAATTTTATAACAATAATATTAACTTTCCATAAAGAGAATATATGTTACAAAATTGAATAGTTAACACCCAATTAAATGGTGTAAGTTCCAAAATAATGCCAAGGGTTTCCAAAACCCAAAAATTTGGAAATTTCAAATTTGACCTTATTAAATTATATCTTATATAATTTAATACATGTAATTAAATATCAAATACTTAATAAAACCATATATTAAACTTTTAACATATAGTTCCAAGTGTGACAAAATAATATTATTAATCATATTAATAATATTTATACCTTTGTGAGTATATAATTGAACAATCCAATTATACTAAATCCGTTATAGTATATCGAGCTAGCACGGGGACCAAATGGACCTACGGTTCCGAGCTCCAATAATCTCAAAATATTAATTAAACTCTTAATTAAATATTCCGAATTATTAACTCCGGGTTATTCAACTAACAACCCGAAGCTGCACTCTCGTTACCGCAGATAATATATTAAGCCGAACCAAGTCGGTGTCCATCGATACAGTCACTACATATAGATTAACCCTTCACGAGTATCTCATAATTAGAGCCGGGTCATAATGTCCGTTATACCCCTTTAATTATTTTTACCTTAAGTACCATTGATGCTCTAATGAACGATTTATTCATAACCATTATGAAATTTAATCTTTTTATTCGTAATAAAAAGACTTGAGCGCTCTAACCGTTCAAGTACCGAATCAACCCTTAAGAAAGATACTCTTTTACTTCTCGCCAGAAGGAGTGAACTCCATGTCTATGTAAAATGTCTCCAGCTACACACCAGACCATGACCCAAAGTACGTAGCTATTGGTCGGGACTGCTACACCAACCTCACCTTTGTAAATCAAAGGACATAGCCTGCCATGCAGGAGTTCATAGTACACTCAGGATTAAGATCAATCCATATATGACCATCTAGTAGATGGAAATGAATTTCTTTATTTAACGGATATTATAAGAAATTCATTTCTATCTGGGTCCAGTCCTATATGATCACATCATACAAGGTGCCTTCATTCTCATGTCTCCACATGGACGATCTCAGATCAAAGTCGCCATACAATTATATAATAGACTGTAGCTATAGATAAACCACAAATAAAGTACCCGCTTTGTTTGCTCTCTATTGACTATTTTAGATTTCCAACTTCAGACTTAAATCCTCTTGTGTATGACACTCATACACTAAATCTGAAGGTACATGTGTAATCTTAGGTAATCAAGATAATTTACAATATGCAAAATTTAAACAAACACTTTGATAAATGAATAATGCATCATTTTATTTCAAAATATATAAAACCGTTTACATTACATGAAGCTATAGGGTATATATCCCAACAATCTCCCATTTGCACTAGAGCAAATGTGACATATCACGCAATCCTAGACCATATATGTGACCTTCAAACACTTTAACCGATAAAGTCTTTATAAACGGATCAGCCAGGTTCTCTGCGGATGCAATCTTTGTGATAGTAATGTCTTCTCTCTGCACTATCTCCATGATGAGATGATATTTCCTCTTTATATGATTTCCCCTCTTGTGGCTTTTTGGTTCTTTTGAATTTTCCATTGCACCACTATTATCGTAATAAAGTATGAGTGGTTTATCCATATCTGGAACAACTTCCAGATCTCCCAAGAATTTACGGAGCCAAACTGCTTCCTTAGCAGCTTCGCAAGTTGCTACATACTCAGCCTCCATGGTGGAGTCAGTAATGCAAGATTGCTTTATACTCCGCCATACTATAGCTCCACCACCTAGGGTAAACACCGATCCAGATATTGATTTCCTATAATCAACTTGCGTCTAAAATCAGAGTTTGTATATCCCCTTATGATCATATCCTCACCGGAATATACAACCATATAATCTCTCGTTCTCTTAAGATACTTGAGAATGTGTTTCACAGGCACCCAATGATACAATCCTGGATTAGTCTGAAGCCTGCTGACTACTTCCACTATAAAATAGATGTTCGGTCTTGTGCATAACATAACATACATGAGACTACCAACTACTGAGGCATATGGGATATGTCTCATTTCCTCAACATCTTGAGGTGTCTTAGGAGACTGTTCCTTTGACAAATGAATTCCATGTCGATAAGGCAGATTGCCTTTCTTGGAATTTTGTATCCCAAATCGCACAATGATCTTATCAATATAGGATGCCTGAGACATAGCTAACAGTCGTTTCTTGCGATCCCAAAGTATCTGAATCCCAAGAACATAACTGGCATCTCCCAAATATTTCATTTGGAATCGAATAACTAGCCAGGTTTTCACGTCCGATAATATCTTTACATCATTCCTAATGAAAAAAATATCATCGACGTATAAACTAAGAAAAACCACATTCCGGTCAATGACGCGCTTGTATACACAAGGCTCATCAACATTCTGCTCAAAGTCATAAGACTTGATCGTGGTATCAAATCTTATATTCCAAGATTGAGATGCATGCTTGAGTCCATAAATGGACCTTTTCAACTTGCAAACCTTTTGCTTTTGACCTTGGGTTAAGAACCCATCTGGTTGTACCATATAGATACACTCATCAAGATTGTCATTCAAGAATACAGTCTTGACGTCCATTTGCCAAATCGCATAGTCATAATATGCAGCAATGGACATAAGAGTGCAGATGGATTTGAGTATGGCTATTGGCGAGAAAGTTTCATCATTGTCAACTCCCTCTTTCTGGGTATAACCCTTGGCCACTAGCTTAGCCTTGAAGGTCTATACCTTCCCATCTGCTCCCCTCTTTCTCTTGTAGATCCACTTGCAACCTATGGGTTTCACCTCATCGGGTTGGTCTACAAGTTCCTAGATTAAGTTGGAGTACATAGACTTCATCTCTAGGTTTATGGCTTGGAGTCATTCCTCTTTATCAGAATCATCCATTGCACTACGATAGGTCAATGGATCATCTATACCATCGCTGGATGTGATAACTTGTGCCTCTTCAACTCCTACATAACGACCAGGTTGTCGTACAACCCTTCCACTACATCTAGGTGGCAGATCATTCTGATGAACTTGTATCTGACGCTTAGATGTCGAAGGTACTATGTATTTTTTTAATTGTCGTTGATGATGGTGTGCTGGTCGAACCAGTAAGTAACTCCTCGAGTAACATTTTACTTTGAGGTTTGAACTCCCTCATATAGTCATCCTCTAGAAATGTAGCATTTATCGATACAAACACTTTGTTATCTTCAGGGCTATAGAAGAATCCATCTTTAGTCTCCTTAGGATAGCCTAGAAATAGGCACACCTGAGAACGTGGCTCCAACTTTATAGTCTTATTCTTCAGCACATGTGTTGGACACCCCCATATGCAAAAATATCGTAAACTAGTTTTACGACCACTCCACAACTCTAAGGGAGTCTTAGGAACATACTTAGATGGAATTACATTAAGGATATGCATTGCAGTTTGCAATGCATATCCCCAAAATGAAGTAGGTAGTGAGCTATAACTAAACATAGATCTCATCATGTCTAGTAGGGTCCGATTTCTCCTTTCTACAACACCATTTTATTGTGGTGTTCCAGACGCTGTGAGCTGGGATACTATCCCATGCTCAACCAAGAATTCCTCGAAATATCTGTCAAGGTATTCTCCTCCATGATCTGATCGTAGAGTTTTGATTGTTTTACCTAACTGGTTCTCAACCTCAGCACGATACTCTTTGAACTTTTCAAAAGTATCTTATTTATGATGCATTAGGTAAATATACTCATATCTTGAATAGTCATCAATAAATGTGACGAAGTATTCATAACCACCTCGGGCTCTTACATTCATCGGTCTGCAAAGGTCTGAATGTATAAGCTCAAGTGGTTGACTGGCTCTTATACCTTTTCTAGTAAAAGGTCTCTTGGTCATTTTTCCTTCTAAACAGGATTCGCAGACTGGTAAAATTATGAGCTTTAATTGGTTTAAGGCCCCATTATTTATCAACCTATCTATCAGGTCAAGGCTGATATGACCAAGTCTAAGATGCCACGGATATGTGCATCGTGAGAAATCTTTTGCCGTTTTATTTTAGGTTTCTCAACCTTAAACATTTCAACGTTGAGCAGTGACCTATATGTTAACGGTCTTAACACATACAAGTAATTTTCTGAGGTTTCTATGCATATGGTTAATCCATTTCTACCAATAATAACCAAATTGCTATTAAAAGAAACTGAAAAACCATCATCCAAAAGTTTAGAAACAGAAATCAAATTCCTACGAAAACCAGGAATGAATAACACATTATTCAAATTTAAATAACTATTATTTGTAAAATTTAAACCGGAAACTCCCACTGCTCTTGCTGAAACGGCATCCCATATCCCGACCATCATGGTGTAGTCACATTTAGCAAGGTCCCTCCATGAGTCAAGTAGCTGCAAAGAAGAACAAACATGGTTAGTGGCTCCAGAATCAACAATCCAGGCGGATTTATCATCCTCCACTAATAGAGATTCGATAACGAGTAAATCATATTTACCTGTATCCTTTTTCTTCTTCAGTTCAGCAAGGTATTTAGGACAATTCCTTTTCCAATGCCCATTCTTGTTGCAGTGGAAACACTTTCCCTTGGGCTTGGCATCATTGGAGCCTTTCTTATTCTTCATCTTCATAGGATTAGCCTTAGCCTTCCCGGTGCTATTCTTCTTCATCTTTGCAGATTTTGAAGACTCAGCAACATTTGCCTCAGCACTGGGCTTACGAGGATCCACAAGCATGGACTCGTAGTGAGTGAGCTCATTAAGCAGCTGGGTCAAAGTAAAAATCAATTTGTTCATAACATAATTGCTTTTAAACAGCAGAAAATTCTTCGGAAGAGTTTCCATAATCAAGTTCATCTGGCTACGCTCGTCAATACGAGCTCCATGGGTTTCAACAATGTTGAGATAGGTCATCATCCAGCTTGTCCAGTATTTCTGGCCGGCTCGAGAGGACTCTCCTCCGTCAGGAAAAACTTTAGGTCTTCG
>SKCR01017202.1:0-35532 GCA_019454045.1 Zanthoxylum bungeanum | reverse complement strand
TTTTTTTATGTTACTGTTTTTTTTTTAAGGATTTGGGCTGCTGTTTTAAGGTAATCTAGGAGGTTGTTTAGGCGTGTTTTAGGGTTCGGCTAAGGGTGAGTTTGGTGTGTTCTGGATTCGGCTGTGGAGGGTGGTTGTAGGTGCTTTGGATTCGGCTATGGAGGGTGGTGGCTTGTGGTGGTTTCTTTATTTTCTTTCTTGTGTATGTGTGAAGTGTTTTCTCTTTTTTGTTTAGTCTTGAGTGTGTAGAGAGAGTCTAGAGAGATTTCGAGAGAGTTTGGGTGTGAATTATATGTGTCAAGTCGAGGAATGGCTTGGGTTTGGGGTTGTTTATATAGAAGATGTCTAGGGTTTCACCTTGTCTCACAATGAAGGGATCTTGTTTCCAAATTAGGAGAGATGAGAAAGGTATACACAAGATTGAGGGGGGACAAAATATTTTATTTTAGGAAGTTGTAATATTTAATTTGTGTTGGTTTAGGAATACAAATATTTTATATTGGTAATTATCTTATTAGATTAGGAAGTCAAATATATGATTGGCTTTAATTGGTTATGATTGATTTTAATTAGGCATATCTTCTTTTTAGTTTTGGAAAATATTTTATTTAATTGGTAAATGGTTTAAATATTTCATTTAATGTTTAAATTAATATTTATTTATTTAATTTGGGATGTGTTTTATGGGCTTTGGGGAGCTAAATGGGCTGGGTGTGAGGCTAGCAGCAAAAACCAGAATTACCGACACCGTTCGAACGCTCCCTCGAACGCGACACGAACACCCGCAATCTGTTTTCCGTTCGAACGAAGTAGCGAACGCAGCACCAACGAAGACAGTGAGCTTGTTTATTCTGAATTTCCCCTTCCGATATCCGTTTCCCGCGGCTTTCGTGACTCAAAAGGTAGTGCCTCCAAATGAGGCTCATCATCGGGTTTCACATGCGAAAATGCAATGCCTACACTATGTTTTTTTTTTAATTTGATTAATGATTTTGACTCATCATGGCGCTTGTTTAATGTCTTTTCTATCTGAAAATGGACTGACCTGTTACCCTATGTTGACATGAGATTGTTTCGGACAATGTACGATCTAGGCACGAGACTCAGACATCGGATGCTTGGTTAGTTTTTTTTATGTACTTTCAAAAGATTGGTTTTATAATGTATTTTCAAAAGATAAGCTTAAAAAGCTTTCATTATGTTCCTTTTTACTGATGATGGATAATATGGATAGTTTGGGGAGTTGTATTATGTTTTCCGGTTTTGATGATGAAAGATATTAATTGTGTAGAAGCTTTATAATGGTTTTAGGTTATGTTGATAAATGATATTGATTTTGGGGAATTTTGTAACATCTCGCCTAAGTCAGGATGCTACCGGCAGGAGACAGGCTAATCCCGCATCCATAAGCCTCTGACTCTGTCGAAATTTTGGCACGACCTCTGTTCAAAATCATGCAACCTGGATCAAAGTCCAGCACCTCAGACAACCTATAGGGCCCAACACATAACATATCACTAAAATAATCAACTCAAGACATAATACAATTGGGCTTCATGCCCGAAAACAGTATAAATAAAAACTTTTACAATTAAACTTATACAACTCGATCCTATAACTAAACTTATACAACTTGACTCTGATACTCTCCCAAGACCTGGTGACTGGCTGACTGCAACGCTGCTATCCGCGCTCCTCAAGCTCTGGTGTCTGTGGTCGACCGATCAGGTCACCAACCTGCAAAACTCAAATACTGTTGTGGTGTGAGTCATAAGACTCAGTAAGTAACTATGCTCATTCCTTGAGCGTCAAATGCCCCAAACTTAATTTTGTTTTCGTATTAATCTGATTACCTATAAAGCTATTTAAATATCTACAAAGTCTAAATTAGTTCTATGGTTCTTAATGATTAAATAAACAGGTTACTAGTTACCAAAGCTTAACATTCATCACATGAAGAGTAAATCTTTATCTCCTTAATTACTAAGTTAAGAATTAACCATATTACTCTTATCCATTTTTACTTCCATATTACCCGCTACCAGTCTTTCTACTATTATACATATACTTTAAATCCTGATCCTTGTTTACGTTCAACATCCCTAATATAAGTAACAAGTTTCTATTTTTAAGTCACTAAGTCAAGTCTTACCATGCTTTCGCTGCGCTACTCTGATATCTTGATACTTGCCTACTTGTTCTTTGCTATTCTAGTTCGACATTTATTAATAATTATCACCTTTTTATCTCATTGAAATATCATCAAATCGGAATTATAAATTATTCTCTCTATTAAACCTTTATCACACAACCTTAAATCATACATGCATACATATAGATGTGTAGTCATATTATTATGCATTAACATTCACAAAAGTTACTCTTATATACTCATAAAGACATGGTATGCAAATAAACGTAACAATTTTGTCATGCATCACTATCAACTATATGCATCTCAAATGATTTTCAAGAATATATGATCTTTATGTATAACTATGAATTATACTATAGTTTATCATGTCATGTTTTTTATAAAATTCTTTTTGAAAACTCGTTCTGAAAAACTATTTTCTAGAAACTATTTCCTGAAACTCTTTATAAAACTTGTTTTTCTGAAATACTATTTTCTAAAAACTGTTTCTAAAACTGTTCATCTGAAAACTGTTTCTGAAAACTGAAGTCTATCTGAAATCTGTATTTCTGAAAACTGTTTTCTGAAAATCTGATATTTCAAAACTCATTTTCTGAAAAGCTGATATCTGAGTGGCTGCTGAAAAACTGACGCATGGGGGCGTTATGTTTCGCCGTCCCCCCATACGCCCTAGAGCCAGATATGCAAACCTATGACATTGGGGCGTTACGTATCGCCGTCCCCCAAAGCATGCCATACCTGCCCTGAAACTGGTGGTCTTGGGGCGTTACGTATCGCCGTCCCCCAAGCCACAAACTGGAGTTGGGGGTGCGGATCTATGCTACCACCCAAGCTCAAAAACTAGGGTCTAAGGGCGTTATGTATCGCCATCCCCCTAGCCCAACTGGAGGATCTGAGGGCGTCCCCTCAGTCCTCAACATGTGCACATGTCTCTGAATCCGTCAATTCCATAGTATCCGTCAATTCCAACTGAATCTCAAGTTACATACTGGGGTGAGTTTTTCCCTCATGCCCCGAAAATATAAAACTCATGCTTAAATCTCAAAACTGTAAGAAACATTTTCTGAAAACATTTCTGTCAAAACCATATGAAACTTTTCTTTTTAAAATACTTTGAATTTCAGAGTCTTTCTTCTTTCTTATTTTAAACTTAATTTATGAAAATCACAACACATGTATATATGCATGTTCCTTTCTATGTTTTTACTTACCTTAGCCATGCTTTTTTAAGTGCTTAAATGTATATTATCACATAAGTACGTGCATATGTCCATACATACCTATAACTAATGACATGTGAATTCTGTTCTTAGTGTGCTTATGAATCAGTGACATATGTATTCTATACTTTACAAGCTCTCATCATACATGCTCAGTTTGTTATCTGCACTGTCACTATTATAGATCTCAAGTCTGCTAAAAGATATTATTTACCTTAAGTGACCTTATGATTTGAATACACTGATATATAATTGAAAACGCAACTGTATAGTTACACTAAACCGGCTTTTACCATAATTTTCTTCCTTTAAGGGGGTACTTCTCGTTAGATCATACAAATGACACTTGAAAACGTAAGGAGCTAGCTAATGTAAATTTCCACACTTAAGAAGATCTCATTTCGCTATAACAGTGCATCAAAATTGCCAAGAAAAGCAACTCCCACACACAATGTATCAATGCATGAAAACTCCAAACCAAAAAGATCATATTCAACTAAGAAGAAATTAGAGGTATGATGATATGAGGTACAAATTTCTAATGTGTATTACTGATATAGAGCGCAAATCATAAAATAAGACTTCCAATATGGCTTTACTATTACATATAACTTCTAATATTAAAAAATTATACACTTTAATATTCAAGTATATGAATATCTTTATGATTGTTTCTGATTTTCTGACGTTCTACTAAAATATAGTTAAACCAAGTGAATGCACATTGTCAACTTCAAAATTAACTCTTCTCATTAAAATTTACTACTCTAGCTAAACTAATATAACATGCACACAATAATTCAGGTACTATTGCACATGTGCAAAAATGATCTTGTTAACTATTTCAAATTACAATTTAAATCCATCTCTATTACCACTTCCATGAAAACAAAACTAGTAATTGTTGATAAATAATATTGAGAAAGATAAATGGTCATTAGTAATTAGAAATAACAATTATAGTAATAATCAATCTAAATACAAAGATAAAACAAATCCAAGACAAATTACTCAAAGAGAAAATTGTGCTACAAAGCCAATAGAAATATGTGTATAGAAAATGTTCTTTCTCTCTTATTCTCACCACTGAAATCAGCCCCAACATATGCCAAAACAGAATCATTAACAATAATCCCACCACTGTTGTAATCCAACTCAGATTTCTTAAACACATAAATGCATAAATATATGTTAATATACTAATTTGGGTTCCAATTTAATTATTTATCATTTTCATAATCAAATCTCAATTTTTTCCCCAATCACCTAGGGTTCTGTCGTTACTGCCTCTTTCCCTTTAATCATTTGTATTTCTTTCAATTGCCATAATTAAAATTAAGTTTAAATACTTAATTCCTTCCTCCAACCATTTCATCCCACAACCTATATAACAAAATAAATTAATACTCAAAGAAATCTAAGCCATAGTGTACTTACTTGTCCATGAAATCAAATTCTAATTACAGGATTCCTCTTCTTTTTCTCCTCATCGCTATTTCTTTCTTTTTCGGCCTGATCTCTCTCTTGGCCTTATCTTCTTCTTCTTCTGTTTTCGTCCCTTACTTCTCTCTGTTTCTGCTTCTTTCTGGTTTTGTGACTGGGTGCGTGAACTGTGTGTGTGTGTGTATCTCCCTTACGTGTGCGTGTGTGTTGTTTAATTGAATGTGTGTGTGTGGTGAATATGTCCTACACGTGTGGGTGTGTGTGTCTAGAACCATGTGTGAATATTATAGAGATTTCTAGATTTATATCTACTAATTTAATAATTTACCAATTAACCCCTCAAGTTTAACTCAATATAAACTTATAATTAATTTCTTGAAGAAAAATTCCCATTTTACAATTAAATTGACCTCGCGTTCGGACGCGACCTCACAAGCGAAAATAAATTTACTCGATCTTTCTAAAATAACTCGGGATGTTACATTCACCCCCCCTTATATAGGATTCGTCCTCGAATCCTGCTATGGCGTACTAAAACCACAACAACAAGCAAATACTGGAAACCAAACATCAAACAAAGACCGATATGGTCTAAACAAACATATACTTACTGAGATAGTCGAATAGCTAGCAGCTGCAGTCACCGACACTCTATAAACCTCTGCTCTGATACCATCTTTGTAACATCCCGCCTAGGCCAGGATGCTACCGGCAGGAGACAGACTAATCCCGCCTCTATAAGCCTCTGACTCTGTCGAAATTTCGGCACGACCTCTGCTAAAAATCATGCAACCTGGATCAATGTCCAGCACCTCAGACAACCTATAGGGCCCAACACATACATATCACTAAAATAATCAACTCAAGACATAATACAATTGGGCTCTATGCCTGAAAACACGTATAAATAAAAACTTTTACAATTAAAATTATACAACTCGATCCTCTATAACTAAACTTATACAACTTGACTCTGATACTCCCAAGACCTGGTGACTGGCTGACTGCAACGCTGCTATCCGGCTCCTCAAGCTCTGGTGTCTGTGGTCGACCGATCAGGTCACCAACCTGCAAAACTCAAATACTGTTGTGGTGTGAGTCATAAGACTCAGTAAGTAACTATGCTCATTCCTTGAGCGTTAAATGCCCAAAACTTAGTTCTGTTTCCGTATTAACCTGATTACCTTTAAGGCTATTTAAATATCTACAAAGTCTAAATTAGTTCTATGGTTCTTATTCATTAAATAAACAGGTTACTAGTTACCAAAGCTTAACATTCATCACATGAAGAGTAAATCTCTATCTCCTTAATTACTAAGTTAAGAATTTAACATATTACTCTTATCCATTTTTACTTCCATATTACCTGCTACCAGTCTTTCTACGATTATACATATACTTTAAATCCTGATCCTTGTTTACGTTCAACATCCCTAATATAAGTAACAAGTTTCTATTTTCTAAGTCACTAAGTCAAGCATTACCATGCTTTCGCTGCGCTACTCTGATATCTTGATACTTGCCTACTTGTTCTTTGCTATTCTAGTTCGACATTTATTAATAATTATCTCCTTTTTATCTCATTGAAATATCATCAAATCGGAATTATAAATTATTCTCTCTATTAAACCTTTATCACACAACCTTAAATCATGCATGCATACATATAGATGTGTAGTCATATTATTATGCATTAACATTCACAAAAGTTACTCTTATATAACTCATACAGACATGGTATGCAAATAAACATAACAATGCTGTCATGCGTCACTATCAACTATATGCATCTCAAATGATTTTCAAGAATATATGATCTTTATATATAACTATGAATTATACTCTAATTTATCATCTCATGCTTTTTATAAAATTCTTTTTGAAAACTCGTTCTGAAAAACTATTTTCTAGAAACTATTTCCTGAAACTCTTTATAAAACCTGTCTTTCTGAAATACTATTTTCTAAAAACTGTTTCTAAAACTGTTCATCTGAAAACTGTTTCTGAAAACTGAAGTCTCTATCTGAAATCTGTATTTCTGAAAACTGTTTTCTGAAAATCTGATATTTCAAAACTCCTTTTCTGAAAAGCTGATATCTGAGTGTCTGCTGAAAAACTGACGCAAGGGGGCGTTACGTATCGCCGTCCCCCCATACGCCCTAGAGCCAGATATGCAAACCCATGACATTGGGGCGTTACGTATCGCAGTCCCCCAAGCCACAAACTGGAGCTGGGGGTGCGGATCTATGCTACCACCCAAAAACTGGGGTGTAGGGGCGTTACGTATCGCCATCCCCCTAGCCCAACTGGAGGATCTAAGGGCGTCCCCTCAGTCCTCAACATGTGCACATGTCTCTGAATCCGTCAATTCCATAGTATCCGTCAATTCCAACTGAATCTCAAGTTACATACTGGGGTGAGTTTTTCCCTCATGCCCCGAAAATATAAAACTCATGCTAAAAAATCTCAAAACTGTAAGAAACATTTTCTGAAAACATTTCTGTCAAAACCATATGAAACTTTTCTTTTTAAAATACTTTGAATTTCAGAGTCTTTCTTCTTTCTTATCTTAAACTTAATTTATGAAAATCATAACACATGTATATATGCATGTTCCTTTCTATGTTTTTACTTACCTTAGCCATGCTTTCTTAAGTGCTTAAATGTATATTATAACATAAGTACGTGCATATGTCCATACATACCTATAACTAATGACATGCGAATTCTGTTCTTAGTGTGCTTATGAATCAGTGACATATGTATTCTATACTTTACAAGCTCTCATCATACATGCTCACTTTGTTATCTGCACTGTCACTATTATAGATCTCAAGTCTGCTAAAAGATATTATTTACCTTAAGTGACCTTATGATTTGAATACACTGATATATAATCGAAAACGCAACTGTATAGTTACACTAAACCGCCTTTTACCATAATTTTCTTCCTTTAAGGGGGTATTTCTCGTTAGATCATACAAATGACACTTGAAAACGTAAGGAGCTAGCTAATGTAAATTTCCACACTTACGAAGATCTCATTTCGCTATAACAGTGCATCAAAATTGCCAAGAAAAGCAACTCCCACACACAATGTATCAATGCATGAAAACTCCAAACCATAAAGATCATATTCAACAAAGAAGAAATTAGAGGTATGATGATATGAGGTACAAATTTCTAATGTGTATTACTGATATAGAGCGCATATCATAAAATAAGACTTCCAATATGGCTTTACTATTACATATAACTTCTAATATTAAAAAATTATACACTTTAATATTCAAGTATATGAATATCTTTATGATTGTTTCTGATTTTCTGACGTTCTACTATAATATAGTTAAACCAAGTGAATGCACATTGTCAACTTCAAAATTAACTCTTCTCATTAAAATTTACTCTAGCTAAACTAATATAACATGCACACAATAATTCATGTACTATTGCACAGGTGCAAAAATGATCTTGTTAACTATTTCAAATTAAAATTTAAATCCATCTCTATTACCACTTCCATGAAAACAAAACTAGTAATTGTTGATAAATAATATTGAGAAAGATAATATGGTCATTAGTAATTAGAAATAACAATTATAGTAATAAATCAATCTAAATACAAAGATAAAAGAAATCCAAGACAAATTACTCAAAGAGAAAATTGTGCTACAAAGCCAATAGAAAGATGTGTATAGATAATGTTCTTTCTCTCTTATTCTCACCACTGAAATCAGCCCCAACATACGCCAAAACAGAATCATTAACAATAATCCCACCACTGTTGTAATCCCAACTCAGATTTCTTAGACACATAAACGCATAAATGTATGTTAATATACTAATTTGGGTTCCAATTTAATTATTTATCATTTTCATAATCAAATCTCAATTTTCCCCCAATCACCTGGGGTTCTGCCGTTCCTGCCTCTTTCCCTTTAATCATTTGTATTTCTTTCAATTGCCATAATTAAATTTAAGTTTAAATACTTAATTCCTTCCTCCAACCATTACATCCCACAACCTATATAACAAAATAAATTAATACTCAAAGAAATCTAAGCCATAGTGTACTTACTAGTCCATGAAATCAAATTCTAATTACAAGATTCCTCTTGTTTTTCTCCTCATCGCTATTTCTTTTTCTTTCGGCCTGATCTCTCTCTCGGCCTTATCTTCTTCTTCTTCTGTTTTCGTCCCTTACTTCTCTCTGTTTCTGCTTCTTTCTGGTTTCGTGACTGGGTGCGTGAACTGTGTGTGTGTGTATCTCCCTTACGTGTGCGTGTGTGTTGTTTAATTGAATGTGTGTGTGTGGTGAATATGTCCTACACGTGTGGGTGTGTGTCTAGAACCATGTGTGAAAATTATAGAGATTTCTAGATTTCTATCTACTAATTTAATAATTTACCAATTAACCCCTCAAGTTTAACTCAATATAAACTTATAATTAATTTCTTGAAGAAAAATTCCCATTTTACAATTAAATTGACCTCGCGTTCGGACGCGACCTCACAAGCGAAAATAAATTTACTCGATCTTGTTAAAATAACACGGGATGTTACAAATTTATAATATGATTTCTGTATCTGATAATGAGTGTGATTGTTTGTATTGATTGTGACCCGTTACACTGTAAAACCCGCCAGAGGCAGAATGCTATCGGCAAGAGACAGGTTTAACCCATCTTTATAAGCCTCCAAATTTACAGAAAATTAGGCATGATGTATCCTAAAACTGGACAACCTGGATCACAGTCCAGCATCAAAACGAAATCTATGAAAACATCAAACAAACAAAATGACCTCAGGTCCACACAAGACACATCAAAATCATATCTTAAGGGCTCGTGCCCACATTATTTATCAACACTCAAGGGCTTTGTGGCCACAACATCATAAGAAATCAAAACTTTTACTTGATATATACAAATAGCGTGATTAGCAAGACAACCAAAATAATAACCAAATATCCTAAACTTCTTAAACTTATAAAACTTCTCCCAAGACAATTGCGAAGATGATTGCCGCTTGGGTGATTCGTGTCTTGAGCATGACTTCCAAAGTTGAAGTGGTTGACCCACCTGGTATCTAATATGCAAAACAAGCAAACTGGTTTGGTGTGAGTTATAGAACTCAGTAAGTAACCATGCTAGTATTACAAACAATCAGGTCAAACATATCAACAGATTATTAGAATTACTAAATTGTTACGAGTTCAGATTTATTAACTTGTTATTATCCCTTATACTTAACCCATGTCAAATTTTCATATTAACATATCTACATATGTGTCAATCTAATAGCTAACATCCAAAGAATACAAAGCAAAACTCGAATATCATAGAGTATATCGTTTAATATCAAATCCACATCAATCACATAAAACATGAAGTCATGCATCTATACTTTTATCACAAATATTCATCTTTGGAATATCATCAAATTGACAAGTCACTTAAACTTTCTTCTTTTTTTGAAATAAACTATTTTAATTCAATGCAAACTTCGTTCAGTTACGATAGCCTTACAATGACTTAACATGCGTGATTCATATTCATACATATCTTAACTTAACTCATTTCTCTATACTCATACAAATACAATTTTATATTCTTACACATATACGTACATACGATAACAACTTAGCAAACCTATTTTACAGCATCTTATACCGACTAGTTTTCAAATAATTCATTCATTCTACAGTAACATACACAGTTCACAAAAACCACGAATTCTATCTCACAGAAACACTTAAATATACATACAATCATCGTGCAACCAATAACAAAGCATACATAACAACCAATACATCAGAGAAAACATAACCAAACAATACATACATAAGGCTGGCTTACATATACAATACTCGTACGGGACTCATTACCTATTTTAGAATATGTATGAGATGAATTCCATCCGTACGGATTCCTAACCAGCTCGACTACTATATCACGAGAACATCAACCAATTAAACATACATACATGCATACATATCACGTCACACCAAACTCATCGCACGACTTCTCATACACACACACATCTATGAAGAACAGTCCAAAACGTCATTCAACACTCACATACATATATATGTTTCAAACATATGAATATTCATCTTGCTATGAATTCAAATGTCATATATTTAATAGTCCTCGTATCTTTTCTTTTATCGATTAAATATATTCATTTGAGGAGAACTTAGCTTATAATTATTCCTTATTACACTTAACCATTCCAATCTCTATACAAATAATTTATATGTGTAAGATAATAACAACTTATTCATATAGCCTAGATATACATAAGCTAATACCAAATCAGAAATCATTACTTATTCCATTTATCAATTTCGTATACCCCACATATACATATCATCATATGAATATACAAATACATACTCATATACTTATACATTTACGTATTCATTCACATACACAATTTCATATCGTTATAAGTTTATACCCTTACGTACATTCTTACATACACATAGATATTAAGCTTATCAAACATTTCACTTCAAAATACATCAATTTTGGGGCAACCAGAAACTAGTAGCTTTGATTTTAGGGGTAGGGGGCCGACTTGAGAGTTTTGGGAAGTTATGCTATTTTGAAAATTAAGGGAAACTTTGGGTATTTATAAAGAAGTTTATGAAATTTACGTTCATGCCCCGCGAAATTGCAATCAGGTCTCTGCCATGGAACTTTCTTAAAAATTCATATTGTGGAAGCTCTTCTAATGCAAATTTCGAAAAGTATTCAACACGAAATTGTTCGTCTCGGAAAAATATGTATGATGGTTTAAGAATCAGCTCAATTAGAGTTCATTTATTACTTTTATAATCGAAACAACAAACTTTTTACGAGTATAACTATATAACAGAAATCACGTAATCGGTTCTCGAAACCATGCGTTATATGTGATAATAATGGAGCCATTGCGCAAGCAAAAGAACCAAGGGCGCATCAGAAGTCGAAGCATGTGGAACGAAAGTACCACATCATTTGAGAGATTGTGTCGCGATGGGACATTATCGTGTGCAAGGTACCGAGTGAAGATAATATAGCAGACCCGGTTACGAAGGCCATACCTCCGAAGTTATTTGATAAACATGTGGAGTCGATGGGTATTAGATACAATCGATAATGACACTAGAGCAAGTGGGAGATTTGTTGGTCTCTAAGACAATCCAAGATCAATATAAGAAATGAAAAATTGTGAATACAAAAGTAAAGTATGGCGGAATCATACTTACAATGAGCGGATTTAGGATGCGTCAAATACAAAAATTTTCTCCTCCAAGTTTTCGGCCAAGCTCCACTTTGGGGATGAAGTCCAAGCTCCAAGCTTTATGCTTTGATTCCAAGCTTTTGGGATGGTTTCCCTATCACATTGAATGATTCCTTTGGTGTGCTAGCACTTAGAAAATTTGCAACAAATTTTCTTCTTGTTCCTTGCAACTCTCGGCAATGAGAGAAAAAAAGGAGGGAGAGTGTTTTCTTTTTGGTGAAACCGTGAGAGAGAGAGTGAATGAGTGAATTATTTGATTTCAAAAATCAAATGAAAGATATACCAAACATTTGGTAAAAGTCTTTCAATCATTACTCACAAAATGTGTTTTACAAGTCATCATCATGCCTTCACCAAAACCCATCACCAAAAAATAATTAAAGTGACAAGTGATGTGACATGTGGGCCCCACTTGATTCAAAATCCGAGTGGGCCCGCAACACATCCCGGGCTCGGGTTTGCTAATTCCAAATTAACGAATTTTCCGTTGTGACGTAATTAAATCAAATTTAATTAAATAATCATGCCAAGCAAAATTATTATTCACGTCGCTCGCGAAGTAATTCTAAATTAATTCGTTTGCCCGAAGAGGCGTACACAGAACCTGTTAAAGTCCTGGATGACCAAAACCAAAGCGTATTGATTGTCGCTAGTACTAGCGATGCAAGTCTCAGGTTAAGACCAAATACACTTACCCTGAAGCGGATTCCCATAGACACATAGTCATACTACCAATAGGATTCCGCGAGGTCTATCTAGAGCAAAGTTGTTTCCGTACCATCGGTAAACACAACCTCCTATCACACTTGCATAAGTATCCAATACTTAAATATATGAGAACTATGCCGTTACGCTTCCATAACACACACAAGTGAAATACTAGTCTATTCCGCATTATCGATGTCCAGTCTCGATAATACTACGACTAGGGATATTTAATGATTAAATCTTTATGGATTGATACTGTCTCATATCTTATAATCCGGAACTAATCATATGGACTTTTATCATTTATAGATTTAAGTAATGAAATTACAAAATGATAAAATGCAATTTCCATTGCTACATAATTAATTTGTACAAAAACCACAATGTCTTATACAAATAGTGACGTTATGGGTCATAATTGTCTAACAATCTCCCACTTGGCCTATAGCCAGTCACTCAAGCATCTAATATCTTAACTATGTACATGTCACTCAAACTTTTGCTGAGGAATAGCTTTCGTCAGCGGATCTGCAATGTTGTCCTCTCATTCGACCTTCTCGATCTTCATATCGCCACGATGTATAATCTCACGAATCAGATGGAAACCTAGAAGAACATGCTTGGATCGTTGATGAGACCGCGGTTTCTTAGCCTGCGCTATAGCCCCGTTATTGTCACAATACAATCGAACGGGCTCAGCTGCTAACGGAACTTCTCCTAATCCAATTAGGAATTTACGGATCCAAACTACCTCTTTTGCTGCTTCAGCTGCAGCAATGTACTCCGCTTCTGTTGTTGAATCGGTAACAGTGTCTTGCTTGGAAGATTTCCAGCTTACTGCTCCGTTATTCAAACAAAATATGTACCCGGATTGCGACTTGCAGTCGTCTTTATCAGTTTGGAAACTTGCGTCGGTATACCCAGTTACCTTAAGTTCTCCATCTCCATAGATTAAGAAAGCACCATTAGTTCGTCTAAGATACTTAAGGTTATTCTTAACCGCCAACCAGTGACCATCACCTTGATCGGCCTGATAGCGACTACACATGCTCAAAGCATATGAGACATCAGGTCGCTGTAGGCACTGTATTTTTGCATATAAAACCCGATGATGAGTCTTATTTTGGAGGCACTAACTTTTAAGTCGCGGAAGTCGCGGGAAACGGACGTCGGAAGGGCAAAGTTGGAAATTAGCATTTGCTCGGATTTAACTCGCTTGTTTCGCTTCGGGTTCGCTTGTAAGACCTCTATTTTAAAACACACCAAACCATTAAATCACATCTCACAAATTAAATAATTAAAACATGTCACAAAACAAATTAAATGAAATTAAACTAAATTTAAATTAAATTAAATTAAATTAAATTAAAACTAATTATAACCAATTAAATTAAATTCACAAATTAAATTAAAACAAATCCAAAATTAAATAAATCACTCACCTAATTTAAATAATTCATTGCCTTAAATAATTAAAATTAAACCTAAATTAATTTGATCCCTTTCCTTTTTAAGCCATGCATAACCCTAACCCTACCCTCTCTCTATAAAAGAATAACATAACCAACCCTAAGGACATTCCTCTCTCCTCTCTCTGACTCACGCACACACAAACCTAAAGCCACCCCTCACGGCCTTCCCTCACATAAAAAAACCCTAGAAAACCTAAGCCTCGACTCCATCTTCTCTCATCTCTCAGGCACCACAAACGACGCAGCTCTTCTCTCATCAACACATAGCCCTTCGCCACACAGGCAGCCACAACCCACTAACATTCACGCTGCACTGCCACAACCCACTAACATTCACGCTACACTGCCACTCACCCATAAAGCTTCACGCCTAATCAACACCATGACAAGTCCACTCAACTCACAAAAATCTTACAAAACCCTAATCTATGCCTAATTCATCAGCCCTTAAGAGCCGCATCAAGAGATCACACCATCACGACAACAGCCCCTGACCAAATTGTCGACTAAACCTAAGCCTTACCACGCCATTATCCACAGACCATCACGCAGCCACCCTCAAAGCCTCCACTCAGCACTTTAACGCCCCCTTCACGCCCTAAAACTCACTCTGACAAACCAGACGTCCACTCACGACCATTCTGCCCAGCCCTTACGTTCACTCACCAGCCATCTTCTTCAAACCTGCAAACAGTCCAGTTCAGCCGCAAATCTATCTCTGAAAACTGCCCCTATTAACCACCGAAATAGTCCCAAAATCTGCCTTCAAATCAGCCAACAAACCGAGACAAAAACACCCCAAAATAAGCCAAAACAGTCCCCAAATAAACCAAAACAGTGACCAGAAAATACCCTCAAAACAGCAGCAAAACAAAGTCAAAATAGTAGCCCGAACAGTAAAACTGCGAGGAAAAACGTCGGATTAGTGAATCAGAAAAGTTGCGGAGTAATAACCCTTCCGACGGCCGTGTAACGCGCTTTCGAGGAACGACAAAAGAGGTTAGACCTGAGGGCACCCTTTTATTTATTATCTTTTATTTATTTTTAAAAAATATTATTGTATGAGAGTCGTTTGAGGCATAATGTGATTGTTGGATGAGAGGGATATGTGTTCCCTTTTGTGGTATATCGGATGGAAACCCGGACGTAAATTCCATAGCCGATTCTGAATGGACGGTATTGCGGTCTGCACTCGGGATACAACGCCACGTATCACTTAAGATACACGTGTCTCGTCTCATCCAAATTTGTATTTGAGCATGTTGTAGTTTATAGGTTGTTTATTTATTATTTGAAGTATGATTTAATTTAGTTTGTTATTTATTTTCGAAGCATGATTATGTTCTTTTTACGCATGATATTTCGTTTAATTTATGTTTATGTTTAAATAGTTATTTGATATTTTGTTTTGATGGTTCAAAATGCTCGTTGTGTTATATTGCATGTTTGTCGTTTAATGACTCATTTTCTAAGCATGCAAACTTAGATTATGAGTTATTTTGATGAATGCATATTAGATCTAAGTTGTCCTTGAGCATATATATTGCATAGACTCGGTTATTTCATTGCACAAATCATATCATCACAAGTGGAATAAGTAAGGGACAATTCCGAACCCAACGGTTTGAGGTATTCCCTTGCGAGGGATGAGTGCGGCCTTAAATCTCATTTTCCCGGTTCACACCGGGTGGCGACTCCATTTTATTTCTCCGGTTTAGTTCCCCCGCGGGCTACTCCGTACTCCCGACCGGGCTGCGAGCCTGGAACAACGTCGCCGATTTCTGTGTCCCACAGTCTGGCGACTCCACTGGGGATAGAGAATCGGCCCCGAAATAATGTCTTGTGATGTTTGGATTTGTGCTTTAATTAACCGTGTCTACAATGGGTTGAAGGGGTTTAGTTAAAGGCATTGTCAGTGAGAGCCTTTGTCCGCACTCCCGTAAACCCACATTTGAACCTTAGTCGTAGAACTAGTAGAAATTATTAATTTTTTTTTATATTGATGTTTTGGACCGTCGTCATTTGGATCCAGTTGGACATTTTGTCAAAAGATGTGAACTTGTTGGGCCATTTAAACTGGGACGAGTTCGTATCCTTTGACAGTTGGGTCAAAAGCTTCTAAAATGTCGATGGGCTATTTTATGTTTGGGCCTCTTATCATTTGAAGTTGTTTAGCCATGTTATCGCAAAGTGTAAACCTGTTGGGCCTTTTCAACTGGGACAAGTTTGCACCGCACAATAGTATGATTGAATACTTTAAAATGATAATAGGCCAACTAGTGTAAAATTTTTAAATGGGCTTATATATTACATACATTGCACGTATCTCATTCATCTCATGCATACACGCATTATGTTAACCCTGTGTCTTAAAAGCCATCATAGATATCTGTTGGGTTAGAGAGAAAAAAGGTTGTTTAGTCCTGAATAGTTAGACATAAGTCCGATGATGAAATTGATTGCTTTAAGATGAAATCTTAGAAACGATAAACTCTTGATGTGCTTTTATCTGATGCTTTGAATTGTTGATCTATGATAAACTCGTAAGCACTTCACTATAGGTTCTTAGCGGTGAAAACCTGAGTAGTTAGCAAGGTGACTAGTTGAAGAAATTGCGGGTCGATGAATGACCGTTTGCTTAGATGTCTATCCTGACTTGCTAGTGTTATGATGTGTGGTACGGTTGAAAAAAAAAAGTCTCTTAAGAAAGAAATAAACCGCCTATAACCGATAAGCGTGAAGCTACCCATGGGCGAGTATTAGGACCACCATGAGGAGAAATGCTACCTTAAAGGGTAGGTGTGTTGAAAAAAAAAATAATGAAAAAAAAAATTTCAAAACGAAAAGAAAAATGAGAGACAAAAAAGAAAAAATAAACCATACCACATTGAGCACAGAAAAGCAATTGCAGAACATAATTGAGACATCTAGGTTAGTTTGACCCACCGATCCCGATTTTGAAACGAAATCATTGAGTTAGCTTACCTAGGGATGAATCCGCAAAGGAACCTTTGCACACACACACTTTGAGTCTGGCTTAAATCATTTATTCAAAGACTTGGATTTGAGTTGCGTTGAATGTTTTGAAGGTTCTCTGGTTTCAATACTGAGCATTCTTTGAGGGCAATAATATGTGTAACTATTGGGACTATTTTGTAGCATGTGATATAGTATGATATGGAAGGCCCCCCATGTGGTTCATCTTGACCAAGTGCAAACAGCGGAGAACAGAAAGCTAAATCAAGACTGGGAGCGACCAGTCTACCACCTCGTGAATCCGGGACATAACAAGAAATTGAGCCATGAGACCAGAGAGAGACTGTGTAATCACCTGGAGAACTGGCGGAAGACCTAACCCAACGGAATAGGAAATTCATTCATGCATGCATGCATGCACGTAACATATTTTGCATTCTTTTTTGTGTTTGTTTTGCTTTGTATTCACAGGTTTTGAAGAAGAAAAAGAAAAGCGGTAAAGACAATCCAATCAGAAGCAGCGAAAGTACAGTCCATTTCAGAAATGAATCAGTTTTGAGGATGAGTCCAAGGGTTGAGGCCCATATCAGTCAGTTTCGGGGATGATTCCCAGGGTTGTGGCCCATATCAGTTTCAGTTTTGGGGATGAGTCCTAGGGGCGAGGCCCATATCAGTATCAGTTTGGGGCGAGTCCCATATCACTCTGGGGGTGAGGCCCACATCGTTATCAGAATCAGTCTTGTCGGGTATGGCATTTTGGGGGCGACGCCCACATCATTATCAGTATCAGTGTTGCCGGGTATGACACTCTGGGGGCGAGGCCCACATTAGTTCAGTATCAGTCATGCAGGGTATGACACTTTGGGGGCAAGGCCCACATCGTTATCAGAATCAGTCTTGTCGGGTATGGCACTCTAGGGGCGAGGCCCGCATCATTATCAGTATCAGTATTGCCGGGTATGGCACTCTGGGGGCGAGGCCCACATTAGTTTAATATCAGTTCTGCCAGGTATGGCACTCCGGGTATGGAGATATTACAGCGACGCCTTGGGTATGAGGTTTAGCACGCCAGGTACGGCACTCCGGGTATGGAGATATCACACTCGACGCCTTGGGTATGAGGTTTAGCACGCCAAGTACGGCTCTCCGGGTATGGAGATATTACAGCGACGCCTTGGGTATGAGGTTTAGCAAGCCAGGTACGACACTCCGGGTATGGAGATACAACATTAGTTCTGTCAGCTATGACACTCCGGGTATGGAGATACAACATCATTTTTGCCAGGTACGGCACTCCGGGGATGGAGATATTACAGTAGCACTCCGGGTATGGAGACACTGCATCGATTTTGTCGGGTATGGCACTCTGGGAATAAAGCCCACATTCAGTATAGTTCGAGAATGAACAAGCCGAGAATGGCACTCCGAGAATGGAGCACAGTTCAAGAATGAACAAGCCGAGAATGACACTCCGAGAATGGAGCACAATTCGAGAATGAACAAAAGCCGGGAATGACACTCCGAGAATGGAGCACGGTTCGGGAATGAACCACCTCACAGTAACAGTTCGGGAATGGACCACCTCACAGTAACGGTTCAGGAATAGACCATCTCATACAGTACAGTTCGGGAATGAACCATTACATCAGCATCAGCATCAGTTTTGGGGATGAGTCCAGGCCAAGGCCCACATCAGTATCAGTTTGGGGGCGAGGCCATATCAGTATCAGTTTTGGGCGAGGCCCATATCAGTCTGGGGGCGAGGCCTACATCAGCATCAATCTGGGGACGAGGCCCACACCAGTATCAGTTTCAGGGTGAGGCCCGCATCAGTGACAGTTTGGGGGCAAGGCCCACATCAGTAGCAACTTGGGGGCGAGGCCCATATTCAGTTTCAGTTTTTGGTCGAGGCCCATATCAGTATTCGTTTGGGGATGAGTCCCAGGGTTGAGGCCCACATCAGTCTGGGGGCGAGGCCCATATCATCATCAGTTCGAGGGAGAGGTCCCTATTGTCAGCGGTGTTGGGTCGAGGTGCCCAAGGTCGAGGTGCCCCCGTTGTCGGTTGTAGTTCCGGGTCGAGGTGCCCAGGGTCGAGGTGCCCACTACATCATCAGTTCGAGGGCGAGGTCCCTACTGTCAGCGGTGTTGGGTCGAGGTGCCCCCATTTTTGGTTGTAGTTCCGGGTCGAGGTGCCCGTTACATCATCAGTTCGAGGGCGAGGCCCACTTTGTCAGCGGTATTGGGTCGAGGTGCCCAGGGTCAAGGTGCCCCAATTGTCAGTTGCAGTTCCGGGATGCGTCCAGGGTCGAGGGCCCACTGCATCATCAGTTGTAGTCCGGGATGCGTCTCAGGGTCGAGGACCCACTACATCTTCAGTTTGAAGGCGAGGTCCCTATTGTCAGCGGTATTGGGTCGAGGTGCCCAGGGTCGAGGTGCCCCCGTTGTTGGTTTCAGTTCCGGGATTGCGTCCCAGGGTCGAGGGCCCACTACATCATCAGCACAGTTCACATTCGGTGGTTCGGTAATAAAGACCAGAGGTCAGGCGCCTCGCCATCATCAAATTCATTTCAGAGCAGCAGGCAAGTCAGATGGCAACTGTCGAGCCAGGTAAGTGAAAATGCATTGCATAACTTTGATAGGATTGTCATGTTACACATTACACAAGTCCCATCAAAGTGGAGGGCGACTGTAGGCACTGTTATTTTGCATATAAAACCCGATGATGAGTCTCATTTTGGAGGCACTACCTTTTAAGTCGCGGAAGTCGCGGGAACGGAGGTCGGAAGGGCAAAGTTGGAAATTAGCATTTGGTCGGATTTAACTCGCTTGTTTCGCTTCGGGTTCGCTTGTGGGACCTCTATTTTAAAACACACCAAACCATTATCACATCTCACTCCAAATTAATAATTAAAACATGTCACAAACAAATTAAATGAATTAAACAAATTTAAGTTAAATTAAATTAAAACTATTATGAACCCATTGAATTAAATTCACAAATTAAATTCAAACAAATCCAAAATTAAATAATACTCACCTAATTTTAAATAATTCATTGCCTTAATAATAAAATTAAACTAAATTAATTTGATCCTTTCCTTTTAGCCATGCATAAACCCTAACCCTACCCCTCTCTCTATAAAATAACTAAACCAACCTAAAGACCTCCTCTCTCCTCTCTCCTGACTCACGCACACACAAACCTAAGCCAACCCCTCACGGCTTCCCTCAATAAAAAAAAAACCCTAGAAACCTTAAGCCTGACTGTTGGACAATTATGACCCATAGCGTCACTATTTGTACAGATCATGGTGTTGTTGTACAAATTAACTATGTGACAAAGAGATTGCACTCTAATCATTTGTGATTAGATCACCTAGATGTATAAATGATAGGAGGTCCCTATGATTAGTTCCTGGATTGAGATGATATGAGACAGTATCAGTCCACGAAGGATTAATCATTAAATATCCCTAGTCGTAGTATTATCGAGACTGGACATCGATAATGCGGAATAGACTAGTATTACACTTGTGCGTGTTATGTGAGATCATAACGGCATAGTTCTCATATATTTGGGTATAGGATACTCATGCAAGTGTAATAGGAGGTTGTTTTTACCGATGGTACGGAAAACAGCTTCGCTCTGGATAGACCCCTCGGAATTCCATTGGTAGTATGACTATGTGTCTATGGAAGTCCGAAATCAGGGTAGGTGTATTTGGTCTTAACCTGAGACTTGCATCGCTAATACTTGCGACAATCGGTATGCTTTAGTTTTGGTCGTCCAGGGCTTTAACCGGTTCTGTGTACGCCAATGCTGGGTATATTGAGAATCGTAGAGTATTGGGTGTGATGTCAAGATGGAAGTGTCACTCCAGTCATAGTGGAGATGATGTCACGTAGGATACGGTACTAGTGCTCTTAAGTACTGCAGTCATCGGGATATTATGACTAGGTCATGTATATCCGATAATAGAGACTAGTTACCAGACATCCGACATGTGCTTCGTACGGGGCAGACACACTCCAGCCCCAGGCCTAGCACGTGACAATCCGATACTGGATCGCAATACGCAATACTACGTATACTACGCCTGACATAGATTATATATTCCAGTAAGAATATTTCTGGAGAATTGGGTAGGCACGGTGCTTTGCTAGAAGCCAACCATGTCTTGTAAATCGGTAAGCACGTGGTACGAGGTACGCACGTATTCGGATAATCCGATGACCGTATTTACTGCCAACATATCCAGGGATCTCTTGGGTCGCTTCCCAAAGATTCACCGATGACAGTTGATTTAAATTAGAATTAATCTGGGATTAATTAAGATGGAGAAAATTAATCTGGGATTAATTGAGGTATTATTTAATCTGGGATTAAATGTGTTCGGAAGAGAGAGAACGCGATTAATTTGGAATTAATCGGTAGAATAAATTTAATAGTTAAATTTGATTTTTCTATTTAATTTATTCGTATGGGCTAAAATTAATATATCGGATATATTAATATGAATTGGATTTCATTACGAAATTAAAGTTGGACTTTAATGCGAACGCGAATTAATTTAGAATTAATTCGTAGACGACATTCGTAATATATTTGCGAGGCATCGTTATTTAATTAAATTAGATTTAATTATTTAGCGACGAAAGTTCGTTTATTAGATTAAACGGAACCGAGCCGCGGCAAATGTTCGTAGAGATATTTGAATTTTGAATTCAAATGTGGGGCCCACTTTAATGTGGTAGTTGGGAGGGTAGTTGGCATTTATGCCAAGCCACCACCATCCAACTACCTTGGAATGGTTTTGGTGAAACCATTTACCCAACTACCTTGTTTAGGTAAAAAGGGTAAATGGTTTTACCTAAACTCTTCTCTCTCTCTTCACTTGTGTATGCAACACAACACTTGAAACATTTGGAAACCCTAATCCTCTCCTCCATGGGCGTGAGCTTCATCTTGCATGGGCGTGAGCTTCTGTCTTCCTCTCTTTGATTTTGTGGCAAAATCAACAAAGCTAGCACTTGGAGAAATCAACTAAGGTGATAGGAAAACTTCAGAGTGGATCAAAAGCTTGGAATCAAAGGAAGGATCTTGGAATCTTCAATTAAAGCTTGGAATCAACAAAGGAAGGATCTTGGAGATCTTCAACTCAAAGCTT
The DNA here is from genome assembly GCA_019454045.1 of Zanthoxylum bungeanum. NCBI lineage: Eukaryota > Viridiplantae > Streptophyta > Magnoliopsida > Sapindales > Rutaceae > Zanthoxylum > Zanthoxylum bungeanum. The sequence continues at coordinate 13,096 of SKCR01017202.1, read as the reverse complement.
GGAATCAACAAAGGAAGCATCTTGGATCTTGGATCTTCTCTCTTCTCAAAATTTTAAAAGCTCAAATCCATTCAATGTAAGTAATTCCGCAACTTATTTTGAATTTGTGAACATGTTTTCATGCTTATTAGATCCTTGGCATGTTCTAGGAACACTAACAATGGTATCAGAGCCAATTTTAAGCATGAAAATTTTAGGGTTCATGAGACTAAAATTTGGGGCTTTTATGTTTTGAGCATGATTTCTTCAAATTGATGCTTTGAGCATGCTTAGATTATGTTAACTTAGAGTTGTGCATGATTAGATTTGAAAAAATTGATTGAATCAAAAATTAAAATTTCTTAGTGAGGCCGAATTTGACAGTGAATAGTAACTGCAGTTTTTTGATTTTTTGTAACATGAAATGATGTGTTTTAAATGCATGTTTAAATGTTGATTGTTGGTTTGATTAGATTAGAATCAAAGTCAATAATGTTTATGTTAAATCAAAGAGCATGTTGAGCATGAAATGATGATTTAGGATTCAATTTGTGTTGAGCATGAAATGATGTATTTTGGCTTCAATTTGTGTTGAGCATGAATTGATGGATTAAGCATGATTAATTAAGTTAATTGGTATTTTGGAAATATTGAGTTTAATTAATTAATCATGGCTAATACACTTTAATTAAAATAATTGTGATATTTGGAATATTATAATTATGTTAATAAGCCTTTAATTAGTAATGGGCTAAAAGTGTGTATTTGGGCTTAATGGGCTTGGTTTGACTAAGTTTGGTTTTGGACTTTTGGATTGGATCCAATTGGGCCCAAAACCAATTCCATAAGGTCCAAATACATCACTTGGCCCTTTAAAGAATTTAATTGGGCCTAATGGGCCTAAATTGATTTGTTGGCAATAGGGTGATTCCTATTGGGCCTTGGCATTTTGGGTTTGATCCATTATGGCCAAAGCCCATGCCTTAAGAATTAATTAAAAGCCCATTGGACTTTAATTAAATGACATTGGATGTTATTGGGCCTTTGAGACCCATTAAGATTGGATTTGGAATCCAAGTCTTTAAGGCTTATAAGTAAGTGTATATATTTAATTTGGAATTAAATTGGAATTAGTATTGAATACAAATAAATTGGATTTAAAGTTGTAGTTCAATATAATTCAAGAATACTTACTTTGAGTATTTATTCTTAAACGAGTTTGACTCACGCAAATCAAATCGTTGTATGAACATTATATGGTCATTAATTCAAAGATTAATTAATTGGATTAGATTGATTGAATAACATGATTTGTATGAATACATGAATGTGTTGTATGAATAATGTATATCGGATGGATATTAGAAGGGCAAGGGCAGTTTTGGAAATTGTTGTAAAAGTTTAGAATTTATTAAATTGGACCTACGTGTCCAGCCTTTTATCTCCTCTCTCATTGTATTTCTCTTCTCACCTATTCCCCTCAATGTAAATGAGGTTTCTTTATTGTATTTGTAATTGGGTAGAAGTTAGAATAGTTCTAGCCGGGGAGAGGAAAGGAGTGATTTGTTCTAGGAACAATTTGTGACATATCCATCCGCATATCATTATTAATTTATTTATTTATACGCGCTTTATTATGTATTTAGAATGCATGTTTAAGGGTGTATGATGATGAGACCTTAACAAAGATAATAAATTGGTTGCCAATTTGCACGCGAAAAACCCTCACAACATATTAAGCGTTTTTCCTTCCGTTGAGTGATTCTTACTCAAGATCCAAAGTTGGCATTGGTTTGTTGGCCAAAGTCAAGACCTTTGTCAATTGCGGATGTGTTTGAATCATGAGAGTTTTGTTCCATATCGGTGTCTTGTCCAAGTTGTGATTTGTTGGCCAAAGTCAAGATCACTTCTTGTCCATCGACATTGATTACGAAGCTTTCCATGTCAATGGGTTCCGCTTAACTGGGATCATTAAGTTTGTTGTGCCAAAGCCAAGGCTTAGTTGATTCAGAGGAAAAAGGTTAGGTAATATATTCGATATATTGGCATATATAAGATATATGTTTCGGACTTGGATGTCCACCTACTGGATCTAGGAATTGGATGGGATCCAATTGATCTTTGAGATCTACCTAGTTAAGTATCATACAATTTGTTGGCCAAAGTCAAGGTTGTGTGTTATTTAACGGGATCCTAGCCCACTAGGAAACTGGGTTTCCCGAGTACTCGACAGAGGGTTAGAGGCTCGCCGAAAAATAGTGGGAGGCAAGAATTAAATTTGCAATATTCGTTTAATTACTTGCCATACGCGCTCAATCAAATATCATTCGTCAAATATATATTAGTTGGACTAATATTTATTGTTGTTTTAATTAACAGTTGGACTGTAATTCAAACTATTCATTAATGGTTGATTTTATAATTGATTATATAGTAATCAATATAATTGAATTAACCATTTAATTATAATTGATTAAATGGTTGGACCATAGTAATCATTATATTAAATAGTACCTGAAATCGTTGATTAAATAGTTGGACTATTAGAATCAAGATTAAATTGAAAGATTAGTGTTTAAAACACATTATCCTAGGGAAAATGTGTTTAGACGACTTTAATTTTCAAATTGGGAATAAATTTCAGGATATCCTGGAAACTAATAAGTTACTTTATTTGATAAAATAACATATTAGGCCTAAGCCCAGAGTTAAGCAAATAGTAGAGCATGATCTTTGGAAGATTCATGTGATGATAACTTTAGTGCTTAATCATTATGCTTGCCATAATGACTCCTTAATTTCTAATCAGAACTAAGGATTAGATCCTTAAAGTATGATAATGAAATTGAAGGATCTTCATAGATCTATTCTTAGATCTTAGAAGTATTAAATTGCAATAAACAACTCTTGGAGAGTTAATGACTATTCTCAAGGAGACCAAAGTCAAAGTTTGCAATAAGGCAAGTAGCGCAAGGCGCATCTTACTTCGATATTCTAGAAGGCCAAGGCTTGGCCAAAGACTTCTGGAATGTGAAAAGGGCAAAGGCAAAATCATTATAATCTTCTAGGAAGATAAAGGACATATCCCAAGATGTCTGCCTAAATTGTGGCAAACGGGGTCATTGAAGCGTGACTGCCGTATGGACAAAGCAGACATGAAGGAATTGAAGACGAGCAAGGCTCTGACTTCAAATATGTTTGTCATAAATATGTTCACTACTAGTATTAAAATTGGATTTTAATACTTAGTGTGATACATAAATATGCATTGATGTGCAGAATCTGCTGTGAGCAGGATACTGACTTCATTTGAGATTAATCTGCGAATCGGAAACGGGACGACAGTCGCTGTTTCAACCGTAGATACCTAAGTTTAGGAACTACCCTTTGGGTGTGTACTTAAATTAGGAAACTGTTATAATGTAAACTAGTTTGACTAGAACATTATCTCTATATCGAGTATAACTCGTTGCGAGTATACCTTTATATTCTAGAACACTAAAGTGTTTTATTTTATAAAGATGATATTGAGATAAACACATTAGATGTGAATAACAGTATTTATATTTTGAATATAATAAATAAACACAAAACAAACAATATGAGATCAAAGACTAGTGTTGATACACATTAAACTAAGATCGTAGCTTAGTGGCATGTCTGGGACACATTAAACAAGACTCGTATTCCACACTTTTGAAGAGTGGATACTAGGACGGATTTGATTCCATTCAAATGATGTCTACGAATCTAGTTTATTAGGTAAAGTACCTAAAATACCTTTTACTTGGTAAAAGTGTAAGTGCCACCGATCTATTAGCCCTTGTTCATAGTGACGTAAGTGGGCCCATGTCTAGCTAGGCTAGAGGTGGATATGAATATTTCGTGACCTTTACGGATGTGGCATCGCGTTATGGTTGTGTTTCTTTTGAAGAACACAAATCGGAAACTTTTAGAGTTTCGACACGAAATAGACGAATAGATCGGCTAAAGTATTAAAACATCACGGTTTGACCATGATGAAAATACTTAAGCAATAAGTTTCTCATATACTTGAAAGAGTATAGTATTCTTTCAATGAGGACTCCTCCTGGAACACGTCAATTTGACGGTGTGTCCGAACGGAGAAACCGAATTTTGTTGGACATGATAAGGTTAATCATGAGTCGCTCTGAGCTACCATTTTCCTTCAAAAGGATAAGCATTAACAGTGCAATACTTATTTTGAATAAGGTTCCATAAAAATCTGTTTGACAGATTTCATATTAGATATGAACAGGAAAGAACTGGGCTTTCTCACTCCTGATGATTTGGGAATGCTAGGCATACGTTTGGATGATACCAAACTAGAACCCAAATTGGATAAGTGCCTAATATAATTGGTTATCCTAAGGAAACCAAAGTATAGTACTTATACAACTCACTAGAGAACAATGTAATTGTTGCTCACCATGCGGTTTTCCTAAGAGGAATACCGATATGCAGTGGTAAGTGGGAGGATAGTAAAACTCGATGAAAATCGGAGTAATACTGTTCAAGGCACCTAGTCCTTAATGGAACACAAACAGTTCATCAAGGATGAAACTGTACCAGTAATCTTCGAATACACAAGAACCGCGTAGGTCGGAGAGAGTCAGAAAACAACCTGGGGTATGGGTTTCTGATCTCACCTCATAAAGATGTCAATCTTATTGAGGAATACGAACTGACTACGTATGAGGAAGTGATACAAGGTATCGACTCCCTATTATGGCAAAGTGCCATGAGTCCGAAATGGATTCCATGTATAACAACTATGTTTGGACACTAGTTGTTGTACCACAAGGCATTGTGCCTATTGGTACTATATAAGTCTTCAAGGAAGACATACATGGAAGGCAACATACCAACGTACTAAGCTAGGCTTGTAGCGAAAAGGTATCGTTATCAACATTGTGTTGATTACAACGAAATCTTTATCTGTTGCCACGTTAAATCCATTTGGATAATGCTTGCTGATGCTGCATGTTTCATTCATGAAATATGGCAGCTGAACGTCAAAATCGCTTTCCTTAAACGGAAACCTTTTGGAGGATGTTTACAACATCCTGACGGTTTTGTCGTATCAAAACTAGCAAACAAGGTTTGCAGGTTATTCGATCCATGTATGGATTGAAGTAAGCATTGGTTCTTGGAACTATCGTTTTGATGTAATCATAATGGTGTATGATTTGATTCAAAACGAATATGATTCTTGTGTATATAAGGAGGTTAGTGGGAGCACTGACAATGATGTCCTAAATAATGATGATATGTCATTTCTTGGAAATGATATTCCCATATTACAATCGGTGAAAGCTTGGCTTTCATGAAAATTCTCCGTAGAATTCTTGGGAGAAACAACCTTTATTCTAGGAATAAAGATCTACTGGGATAGATTTAAAGTTGTTAACACTCTCTGAGAACTCGTACATTGAAAAATGTACGTGACCTGGTGTCTCATACGCTTTGAGCATATGGAGTCACAAACAGGTCAATCCAAGTGATAGTCACTGGATTGATATTAAGAACATCCGTTAGTATCTTAGAGAACTAAGGATGATGTCTTAAACTATGGAGATGGAAACTTGAAGTGACTGGGATCACTGTAGCAAGTTTCCTAACCGATAAAACGACTTAAGTCGCTAAACGGTATACAGTTTGAATAACGGAACAGTGAGCTGGAAATCTTCCAAGCAAGATACTGTTACCGAATAAACAACAAATGCGGGTTATTGCTGCGGCTGAGGCAGCAATAGAAGCCATCTGGGTCATATCAAATCTAATTAGATTAGATATAGTTCTGTTAGCAGCTGAGCTAGGCGTCAGCACAGGCTAAAGAATTAATGGTCTCATCAACGATCCAGATATATACTTCAACTATTCATCTGATTCGTTCGGATCATACATCGTGGCGATGTGATGATCGAATAAATCGCATCAGACGATAATCATACAAATCCGCTGACGAAAGCCTTTCCTCAGCAATTTGAGCGAACCGTACATAGTTCGGGTGTAAAACACTCGAGTGACTGGCTATAGGCCAAGTGGGAGATTGTTGGACAATTATGACCCATAGCGTCACTATTTGTACAGATCATGGTGTTGTTGTACAAATTAACTATGTGACAAAGAGATTGCACTCTAATCATTTGTGATTAGATCACCTAGATGTATAAATGATAGGAGGTCCCTATGATTAGTTCCTGGATTGAGATGATATGAGACAGTATCAGTCCACGAAGGATTAATCATTAAATATCCCTAGTCGTAGTATTATCGAGACTGGACATCGATAATGCGGAATAGACTAGTATTACACTTGTGCGTGTTATGTGAGATCATAACGGCATAGTTCTCATATATTTGGGTATAGGATACTCATGCAAGTGTAATAGGAGGTTGTGTTTTACCGATGGTACGGAAAACAGCTTCGCTCTGGATAGACCCCTCGGAATTCCATTGGTAGTATGACTATGTGTCTATGGAAGTCCGAAATCAGGGTAGGTGTATTTGGTCTTAACCTGAGACTTGCATCGCTAATACTTGCGACAATCGGTATGCTTTAGTTTTGGTCGTCCAGGGCTTTAACCGGTTCTGTGTACGCCTCTGCTGGGTATATTGAGAATCGTAGTGTATTGGGTGTGATGTCAAGACGGAAGTATCACTCCAGTCATAGTGGAGATGATGTCACGTAGGATACGGTACTAGTGCTCTTAAGTACTGCAGTCATCGGGATATTATGACTAGGTCATGTATATCCGATATAGAGACTAGTTACCAGACATCCGACATGTGCTTCGTACGGGGCAGACACACTCCAGCCCCAGGCCTAGCACGTGACAATCCGATACTGGATCGCAATACGCAATACTACGTATACTACGCCTGACATAGATTATATATTCCAGTAAGAATATTTCTGGAGAATTGGGTAGGCACGGTGCTTTGCTAGAAGCCAACCATGTCTTGTAAATCGGTAAGCACGTGGTACGAGGTACGCACGTATTCGGATAATCCGATGACCGTATTTACTGCCAACATATCCAGGGATCTCTTGGGTCGCTTCCCAAAGATTCACCGATGACAGTTGATTTAAATTAGAATTAATCTGGGATTAATTAAAGATGGAGAAAATTAATCTGGGATTAATTGAGGTATTATTTAATCTGGGATTAAATGTGTTCGGAAGAGAGAGAACGCGATTAATTTGGAATTAATCGGTAGAATAAATTTAATAGTTAAATTTGATTTTTCTATTTAATTTATTCGTATGGGCTAAAATTAATATATCGGATATATTAATATGAATTGGATTTCATTACGAAATTAAAGTTGGACTTTAATGCGAACGAACGAATTAATTTAGAATTAATTCGTAACGACATTCGTAATATATTTGCGAGGCATCGTTATTTAATTAAATTAGATTTAATTATTTAGCGACGAAAGTTCGTTTAATCGGATTAAACGGAACCGAGCCGCGGCAAATGTTCGTAGAGACATTTGAATTTTGAATTCAAATGTGGGGCCCACTTTAATGTGGTAGTTGGAGGGGTAGTTGGCATTTATGCCAAGCCACCCACTTTCCAACTACCTTGGAATGGTTTTGGTGAAACCATTTACCCAACTACACCTTGTTTAGGTAAAAAGGGTAAATTGTTTTACCTAAAACCCTTCTCTCTCTCTTCACTTGTGTATGCAACACAACACTTGAAACATTTGGAACCTAATCCTCTCCTCCATGGGCGTGAGCTTCATCCTTCAAGGGGCGTGAGCTTCTTGTCTTCCTCTCTTTGATTTTGTGGCAAAATCAACAAAGCTAGCACTTGGAGAAATCAACTAAGGTGATAGGGAAACTACTTCAAGAGTTGGAATCATCACTTAAAGCTTGGAATCAACAAAGGAAGGATCTTGGAGATCTTCAACTTAAAGCTTGGAATCAACAAAGGAAGGATCTTGGATATCTTCAACTCAAAGCTTGGAATCAACAAAGGAAGCATCTTGGATCTTGGATCTTGGATCTTCTTCTCAAAATTTTAAAAGCTCAAATCCATTCAATGTAAGTAATTCCGCAACTTATTTTGAATTTGTGAACATGTTTTCATGCTTATTAGATCCTTGGCATGTTCTAGGAACACCAACATCGACTCCATCTTCTCTCATCTCTCAGGCACCACAAACAGCGCAGCTCTTCTCTAATCAACACATAGCCCTTCGCCACACAGGCAGCCACAACCCACTAAACTTCACGCTGCACTGCCATAACCCACTAACATTCACGCTACACTGCCACTCACCCATAAAGCTTCACGCCTAATCAACACCATGACAAGTCCACTCAACTCAAAAAATCTTACAAAACCCTAATATATGCCTAATTCATCAGCCCTTAAGAGCCGCATCAAGAGATCACACCATCACGACAATAGCCCCTGACCAATTGTCGACTAAACCTAAGCCTTACCACGCCATTATCCATAGACCATCACGCAGCCACCCTCAAAGCCTCCACTCAGCACTTTAACGCCCCATTCACGCCCCCTAAAACTCAGTCAGACAACCAGACGTCCACTCACGACCATTCTGCCCAGCCCTCACGTTCACTCACCAGCCATCTTCTTCAAACCTGCAAACAGTCCAGTTCAGCCGCAAATCTATCTCTGAAAACTGCCCCTATTAACCACCGAAATAGTCCCAAAATCTGCCTTCAAATCAGCCAACAAACCGAGACAAAAACCACCCCAAAATAAGCCAAAACAGTCCCCAAATAAACCCAAAACAGTGACCAGAAAATACCCTCAAAACAGCAGCAAAACAAAGTCAAAATAGTAGCCCGAACAGTAAAACAGCGAGGAAAAACGTCGGATTAGTGAATCAGAAAGGTTGCGGAGTAATAACCCTTCCGACGGCCGTGTAACGCGCTTTCGAGGAACGACAAAAGAGGTTAGACCTGAGGGCACCCTTTTATTTATTATCTTTTATTTATTTTAAAAAATATTATTGTATGAGAGTCGTTTGAGGCATAATGTGATTGTTGGATGAGCGGGATATGTGTTCCCTTTTGTGGTATATCGGATGGAAACCCGGACGTAAATTTCATAGCCGATTCTGAATAGACGGTATTGCGGTCTACACTCGGGATACAATGCCACGTATCACTTAAGATACACATGTCTCGTCTCATCCAAATTTGTATTTGAGCATGTTGTAGTTTATAGGTTGTTTATTTATTATTTAAAGTATGATTTAATTTAGTTTGTTATTTATTTTCGAAGCATGATTATGTTCTTTTTACGCATGATATTTCGTTTAATTTATGTTTATGTTAAATAGTTATTTGTTATTTTGTTTTGATGGTTCAAAATGCTCGTTGTGTTATATTGCATGTTTGCCGTTTAATGACTCATTTTCTAAGCATGCAAACTTAGATTATGAGTTATTTTGATGAATGCATATTAGATCTAAGTTGTCATTAAGCATATATATTGCATAGACTCGGTTAATTCATTACAAAAATCATATCATCACAAGTGACATACGTAAGGGACCATTCCGAACCCTACGGTTGAGGTCTTCCCTTGCGAGGGGTGAGTGCGGCCTTAAATCTCATTTTCCCGGTTCACACCGGGTGGCGACTCCATTTTATTTCTCTGGTTTAGTTCCCCCGCGGGCTACTCCGTACTCCCGACCGGGCCGCGAGCCTGGAACAGCGTCGCCGATTTCTATGTCCCACAGTCGCGTACATATCATGGCATACATGATCGATCCGACTGCCGAGGCGAACGGTATCCGACTAATGTTGTCTCTCTCATCTTGATTTTTATGACACATGTCCTTAGATAGAGTGACGCCATGTGAAACTGGCAATAGTCCCCTCTTGGACTGATCCATGTTGAATCTCTTCAACACTTTGTCAATGTACGTGCTCTGGGAGAGTCCAAGCAGTTTTCTAAATCTATCCCGGTAGATCTTTATTCCTAGAATAAAGGCTGCTTCTCACAGATCCATCATGGAGAATTTTAATGAAAGCCAAGCTTTCACCGATGTTAACATGGGAATGTCATTGCCAATAAGCAATACATCATCAACTTAAAGGACAATGAATGTCAGTGCGCTCCCACTAACCTTCTTATATATACAAGGATCATCCTCGTTTTGAACGAAACGTATTCTTTTATGATCTCATCAAAACGTTGGTTCCAAGAACACGATGTTTGCTTCAATCCATAAATGGATCGATTAAACTTACAAACCTTGTTTGCAAGTCTTGGTACGAAAAAACCGTCAGCTGTTGCATATAAAGGAAAGCGGTTTTGACGTCCATCTGCCATATCTCGTAATCGAAATATGCAGCAATAGCAAGCATTATCCTAATGGATTTAATCATGGCAACGGGTGAAAAAGTTTCATCGTAATCGACACCAGGTCGTTGACGATACCCTTTCGCTACAAGCCTAGCTTTGTACGTTTTTAAGTTGCCATCCATGTCGGTCTTCCTCTTGAAGACCCATTTGCATCCAATAAGCTTTACGCCTTCTGGTGCATCAATCATTGTCCAAACTTGGTTGGTGTACATGGAATCCATTTCGAATTCATGGCATCTTGCCATAAACCGGAGTCGATACCTTGTATCGCTTCCTCATACGTAACTGGATCGTCTTCCTCAATAAGATTAATATCCACATTAGGTGAGATCAGAAACCCATACCTCTCAGGTTGTTTTATGACTCTCTCCGATCTACGCGGTCCTTGTGTATTCGAAGATTGTGGTACAGTCTCATCCCTGATGGACTGTTCATGTTCTGTTAAGGATTCTGTGCCAGGAACAGTATCACTCCGATTTTCATCGAGTTCTACTTTCCTCCCACTTATCACTTCATTTAGAAATTCCTTCTCAAGGAAAATCGCATGTAGAGCAACAAATACTTTGTTCTCTTGTGGGTGTTAGAAGTAATATCATTTGGTTTCTCTAGGATATCCTACAAATAGGCATTTATCCGATTTTGGTTCTAGTTGGTACCTTCCAAATGTTTGACGTATGCCCAGCAACCCCAAATCTTCAGAAATGAGAAACCCGGTTTCTTTCCTGTCCATATTTCATAAGGAGTCTGTTGAACAGACTTTGACGGAACCTTATTCAAAATAAGTATTGCACTGTTTAATGCATATCCCCATAAGGAAATAGGTAGCTCTGTGCGACTCATCATAGACTTTACCATGTCTAACAAAGTTTGGTTTCTCCGTTCGGACACACCATTTAATTGTGGTGTTCTGGGAGGAGTCCACTGTGAAAGAATACCATATTCTTTCAAGTAATCAAGAAACTCATTCCTCAAGTATTCGCCACCACGGTCCGATCGTAATGTCTTAATACTTTTGCCGGTCTGTTTTTCTACTTCGTGTCGAAACTCTTTGAATTTCTCAATAGTTTCCGACATGTGTCTCATAAGATACACATAACCATAACACGATGCATCATCCGTAAAGGTTACGAAGTATTCATATCCACCTCTAGCCTGGCTAGACATGGGCCACAAACGTCACTATGAACAAGGGTTAACAGTTCGGTGGCACGTACATATTTACCACTAAAAGGTGATTTAGGCATCTTACCTAATAAATCAGATTCGCAGACGTCATATGAATTTGGATAAAATCCGTCCAACTACCTATTGGGGTTGGTGCTCAGAGCGCCAATTCCCGGTTGTATTTCTGTTAAATACTTCTGTAAAACATTATTATTATGAATAATATATGCAGTTTCTATAATATAATCTATCTTTCTATATGGTAAAGACATAATGACCCGAGAATGATTAGTCATGATATAGTTGCAAAAGCGTCGCAACTAACATTGAGAAGTATCATGACGTTGTCATTCTCAGACAGTTCCTGGTCAAGGTTTACACTACTTGGTCAGTATAGTAAACCCGTTGAGACTGGTACATGTCGTATACTGGAATATATGATTCCAATGGTTTCTCAATGAACCATTAGTCTTGGAGACTAGTATAGACGTGTAGGTGTTTATAGCGGATAAACACTGAACGACTCACCGAAGATTCTTAATGGATGGTACACCAGCGTCAATAAGAATCTTCTTGGGTTGAGTAGCACTTGTGATTCTTAGACTTGAGATGCCATTCTTCTACACTTAGACGGCAGTCACGTCACCGATCTATTTAGATCAGACCTCCGTCTGTTCTTTGGGTGTAGACAGATCCTCAGGGTGTCCTATGTGTATCAAGATAGGATCCGTCAGTTCTGTGTATCAGAGCATAGGTAGTCCATATGATTAGCAATCAGATAAAACCATGGGCCCGTGGTAAAGTTTAGAAGCTAGTTCTAAACATTCTTTTAGAGATTGCTAATAGAATAGTCGACTGGATAATCCTGATAGAGATTTGACGTTTACATCTATATCTCTGGGATTTATCCGGATACCTGTGACGGAGGAATTATACATTTGCCATGACCTCGACCTGTATGGTTCAGCGAGATTATCCGTGATTGTCATAATCTATGGGTGGATAGATTATGGACACGAAATTAGATTTCGTGACAGATATACCTGAATCTATAGAGTCTCAATAATGAAACATACTCGTAGAGCACTAGAGCAACATTAATAAATAATATTGATTATTTATAAAGTCGTTTAAAGGTTAAACGCACGATACGTGCTAAAAGGACTAGATAGTCATTTGCCTAATTATTGTGTATTTACATTTAACACTTGATTAATTTAAATACACATTAATTAATAGTCAAAATGAGTTATTTGACTTATATCCTAAATGAATATATGTTTTTAATATTTAATGTAAATATTATATATATATATTTAATATATTTGTATTTGATTAATTAATTGATTATTTAATTGTTAAATGATTAAATTAATTAAAATATAAATATATTACATTAGGATATTTAAAGTAAATGATGTTAGTTGCTTTTGTTCACTTAAATAAATATCTAATAAAGTTGTATTAAGATATTTATGCAAGTTGATAACATTAATTTGAAATGAAATTGAAATTACATTACTTGTATTTGCTAAGGTGAAATTCGGCCAAGGCACATTTGGTGCAAG
>SKCR01017201.1:0-35458 GCA_019454045.1 Zanthoxylum bungeanum | reverse complement strand
CGCAGAGATTAAACAATAGACATATAAATCAATGCATCCACGAAAAAAAAAAACGAAACCAAATTCGACATAAAACACACACTAAACAAAGGAAAGTCAACAGTTTTATATCAAAGATCGAAAATTTATCCCACCTTCTTCCAACATTCTTAATTTAATAAAATTTTCCAAAACCCTAATCATGAATAATACCACATTAACAAAACATAATATAAAACCCACCTAACCCGGGCCGATTAAAGATGTGGTTGAATTCAATTTTGAGCGGAAGCGAGCGGGGGAGCACCGAGGAGGCTTTGCTGTTGCAACTCGAGCTCGGTGAACTGCTGCTCGCGGTCCATCTCGATGATGAGCGGGACCACAAGGATAAGGAACGTGGTCCCCGCGATCCACGCAGCTTTCCCCGTGCTTTTAAGGAGCTTTTGGGAGACGTACGCAGCGTCCGACGCCGTCTGTTTCGTGTAGGCGACGACCGGAGATTCTGACACGGTGCGGGTGATCTTAGAGAAAAGGCCTACCTCGCCGCTGTTGGCGGTGAGTCGCTTCTTGCCTTGATTGGACGACATCGTATTTGGCGGAGAACGATGGAATTTGGCGCAAATTGAGAGAAAGGGTTTTTGGTCAACAACAGACTTGTATTATACATAAGGGCTTTATTGGGCTTGGGATTTTGAATTCCCAAAAAAGTCCGGCCCAGTAGGTAAGATTAACAATTTAAGATAAAGAATATGCAATGTTTTTATTTTTATTTTTTAATTACATTATAATTTTAATCTAGTAATAATATGTATATGTATAATAAACAAGTCTATCAGAATCTGCCGTGTGTCCTGGTGGTTTTCCAAAAAAAACAAAAATCTATCGGAGCTTACTATTTATTTATTGCAAAGCATGATTAATATAATCTTGCAAAAGAAAATGAAAGAATATTTATTACCTTTTTAAGATAAATTTAAGTGGAAATTTATCTTAAAAAGATATTCAACTCATATTTCCTCATCTCTTGTTTCTTACCAACAGAAAAATAATTTATATTGTAAATTAAACACGTCGTATAAATAAAAGGTGCCTGATTGGTTCTTCAAACCCATGCATTCTTTTCATTCCATGAAAGGATAAAAATATGAAAAAATAAAAATAAACAGATCATTCATAAAGATTAGATGCAACCCAAGGCATTCAAAATTTCAAGATCATTTCATGATTCCCCTTCTGTCAATGAATCACTACAATGTAAAATACTAAAGAATCAACTATTCAAAGGTTAATCAATGAGTGTAAAATCTCTCATTATGTACTGAAAACATAGAAAAGGTAAGTTAAGAAAAAGTTCCACTTCATGGGATTTCAATGCTAGCGTGTTCAAAGCCAAATGGCTACTATATCCCTTACCCAAACCCCGGCATACAACCAGGGTTGAATTACAAACAAACGGAACTGAAACAAGGTATGCCAAACCAGAACTTCGATTTCCCAGAATAACATCCTTGTAAGTGCAGCCAATGCTAGAAACATACCTTCCCATCAGCTGAAGCTGCGGATTAAAATGGGAAACCGATTCTCTAGCATTGAGAATTTCAGAATCTGAATGCAAGTTCACCACTACAGTGCCATGATCAGGGTGGAGTTGATCACTGAGGGCTTTGACAAAAGGGGAATCTGGGTCCCAAAGTTTACGAGGGAAGATGTCATCACCATCATAAGCATCGATGAAGACCAAATCGTATAGATTACTGTTCTCAAGGATAAACTTCTCAGCATCTGATTCATAGAGGTTTAACCTCTCATGGGTGCCTTTCCACAATACTTCACTAATGGTATCAGGTTTCGACAAGGCACGCTCACCCGATGGGGTCATAACTGAGAAAGATGGAAAGCCCATTACTCGAACTGAAGCTGAGATAACAACGGGGTCAATCTCGACTATGTCGATAACTGCACCTGAAACAAGTATAGAATACTTAAATCTGAAAGCAACGATTTGTTTACAACAATCCTTTTGCAATGCAATTTTTGGCCATATTCAATAAGTCTTTGAAAAAAGCTCATATAGAACAGATAAGTGAACTTCTTCAACCTTGAATTTTGCTGGCCAAAAATAATGGTAGACTTCCCCCTCCATGACCAATACATAATATATTCATTGTTTTCTTCCCGTGGACAGCACTCACAAAATCATAGTCACAAGATGCAATTGAAGTCAACCCAGTTGATACCAAACTCTTCAGGTCTGCGCTACATAAACCATTAAAAATTAGCTGCGACTTTTTAAAAATGACACCAAAATATAATTTATAGAGAGGGACTTATCACTAGTAGAAAATGCTTCAGGTCAAAGGTAGAAGCTACCAACAAGTCATCGAGATAGAATAATATCAAATTGTTACAAAAGAATGTCAACAAGAATAACAGAAATCTTGTAACCATGTGTGAAATACCACATCCATCGTTTAATAGCAGACAACATCAAACTCATACTTAATAAATATTCATGGTGAGAAAGCATGGAATTCTGCCTATAACTATCGTGAGTTCCAATTGACAAGAGTCTCATCGGTTAAGGGAACTCATACAGTCATATAATATTTATTATATTTTGCAAGGGTCTCTCCAACACAAGAATAAATTTTCTTTTTGGCTGAGAGCCAGAGAATTTAGTCCATTTACTAGTGCTCGGTGTGTGAAAACTCTATGTAGTGCCACTTATTCGCATATGCAATATTGAAACAATGATTCTGGAAATCAATATTTACTTTCTTGTCCAGCAGTAGCAGCAGGCTATATGATAGGGGTCAGCCCTTGCCCCATTCACAGGACAACCCCCTAATGCTGGCAAGAATCAATCATTTCATCACAGATGGCCCATATTAAGTTTGGCCGAATCCCAGTTCACACATTGGGAAGACACATCATGTAAAGCTTGATGAATACTACAAAAGTACAATAATGTAATGTTGTAAAATAAGTGTCATTAAACATCAAATAACATGCTACACAACAATTCAAACCAGAAACAGAAATCTAGATCTACTATCATGCAAAACCCTAAAAGATTGAAACCAGAAAAACCTGATAGAACTGTGTAATGTGATGGCGAATCCAAGTCGAGATCTCTCTGTCCTTAAGAACTTATTGGCCTCGTCACAGGTGCTTTACGGATTCAATTAGCCAATGTTCTCCCAGGATAACTTGGTTCCTTCTTGTCTAAGGAGGACTCCTTAACAAGTATTCGAACTGAGAATATGGTGAAACTCTCTCCAAAAAACCAATAAACAAAACAAAATGTCTCTTTAAAATTCGGATTTTCCTTCTCCTTTTGTAATGGATATAATGCCTCCTTTTATAAGGCATGTAAGGGTGCCAATAGGGCACCCTTTGGGGTGGGGTGCAACACTCCAAAGGGTTGTACCCCTCACAAGCACCCAATGCTACAAAATGACAAATTAACCCTTAATGAATATTTAGAAGAATTTCTAACAATCCCCCACAATTCTTCAAATATTCATGGAGACACTTGAGAGAGTTACCATGAACTAAAGCTGCATCGAAATAGGTAGCTTTCGCCTTGAACCTTTCCTAGTGAGTGACAATCGGATTTACTTGGCAAACCAGTGACCCATAGTCTTGAACTGTTCTGTCGTCGGTGTAAACCAAGACAACTGCCAACACACAGCTTTACTTCGACCATTTTCCCGTTCTACGGTTGTGTTCATTTCGGCCCTGAACAACGGTCCCGGATTCATCAAGCACTTTAGGGTAACCCGCCTTTAAAAGTTCCCATGGAAGCGGCCTCACTTCTTACTTGAAATAGGTGATCTACTATGAAGAGGTAATCTGTCTTTACCCCCATTATGACTCATCTCCTAATATAGTGATCATTAAAAGCCTTAGCTTATCCTAACCAATGACAGACAGCACTCAGCATCATTATCGGAATGGGAAAGAGTACAAAACTCTTCAGTGCTTGTTTTGAATTGCACAAAGTTTCTGTTGTCCCTTTTGAACCTAGATCTTGGGATCTCCAGTCAACTAGGTTGGGTTTCCACAGTGACAATTCTTAGATTATAGGCTTCAAGTCCATTCCCCTCGATGACTTCTCAACTTGCTCTCGAGGTAAACCTTTAGTTAGTGGATCTGCTAGGTTTTCCTTCGACTTAACATAATCGATCGTTATTATGCCACTTGAGAGCAGTTGACGTATGGTATTATGTCTCCGACGTATATGTCGAGACTTACCATTATACATTGTATTTTGGGCTCTCCCAATAGCCGATTGGCTATCACAATGTATGCTAATCGCTGGCACCGGTTTGGGCCAACTAGGAATATCCTCCAGGAAGTTTCTAAGCCATTCTGCTTCTTCCGCTGTTTTGTCTAACGCTATGAACTCAGATTCCATAGTAGACCGGGCAATACATGTTTGCCTCGAGGATTTCCATGACACGACTGCATTACCAAATGTGAAAACAAATCCACTCGTAGATTTGGAATCCACCGTATCAGATATCCAGTTAGCATCGCTGTATCCCTCTAGTACAGCAGGATATCTCTCGTAATATAGCCCATAGTTTGAAGTTTCTCTCAGATACCTCAAAACTCTTACTATGGCTTTCCAGTGGTTATGTCCTGGATTGCTCGTATATCTGCTAAGCCGGTTCACAGCTTGAGCGACATCGGGTCGTGTGCAATTCGTGAGATACATTGGACTTCCGATGATTCTCGAATACTCTAATTGCGATACGCTTGAACCAGTAATCTTTGATTGATGAAGATTTGGGTTTACTGGGGTTCTAGCCACATTTAGATCCCCTTTGATATATTTATCAAGTATCTTCTCAATATAATGAGTTTGGGATAATATATATCCGTCTGATGTCCTAGAAATTTTAATTCCTATGATCACATCAGCTACTCCCAAGTCTTTCATATCAAATCTGCTGGATAACACGTTTTTGGTAGACTGAATCATCTCATGATTACTACCAATTATCAGCATATCGTCTACATAGAGACACTCAATGACATATCATTTTTGAGTTGATTTGGTGTATACACACTTATCACACTCATTGGTTTTGAACCCACTTGACAACATTTCTTTGTCAAATTTCTCATGCCATTGTTTAGGTGTTTGTTTTAATCCGCACAAGGAATTTACAAGTTTGCACACCTTCTGTTATTGTCCAGGAACACTAAACCCTTCTAGTTGTTCCATGTAAATCTCTTCATCCAATTCACCATTCAAGAATGCCGTCTTTACATCCATTTGATGTATTTCGAGACCAAATATAGCTGCTATGTCTATGAGCATTCTTATCAATGTGATACGAGTCACTGGTGAATAGGTGTCAAAGTAATCAAGGCCTTCATTTTGTCTATAACTTTTTATGACAAGTCTCGCCTTGTACTTATCTATTGATCCATCCGTTTTCATCTTCCTTTTGCAGTGTTCTAAAACGCGCTAGGCGCTAGTCGGGCGGCGACCCAGCGCCTAGCGCCTAGGGCGCCTAGTCGGGGCCTAGGCAATTAGTCGGCAAACAGTTAAAATCTAATATTTTACAACATCATAAATAATCCAAATCATATAAATTCGATTAAAAAAATTAATGATTTTTGTAACTTGATAAAATAATGATTATTGATTAATAATAAATTTATTATAAATATTTAATAATTTTTGTAATATATTTTTTATTTAAATAATAAATAATTTTATTGTTAATAATAAATTAATTTGATATCATCCACTATTTTTTTAAATATCATAGATATGATTATAGTAATGATCAGAATCTTACCACTATTAATAAGATCATCCACTATTAATTTGATCAAATGATCATCCATTTATTTTTTTTTTAAATTAATAAATTAATTTTTGTAATTAGTATGTTATAATTATTAATTTTTTTTTGTATATATATGATTATAGTAATAATACTTTCATTATTTTTATAATACAATTTGATACAAGAGGATTTCTTACAGAATTTGACAAAATCACAAAATCCAACAACAAAAATTGATTTCCTACAACAAATACAAAAGATTATTTAAATTTCATCACACTTCACAATAAGTGTTAAGTAGCTTTACACCATTCATTTAAAAAATTAATAATTTTTAATTAAAATAAATAAAGAGGCTATTGTGATAAGGATGGCTGTCATTTCAAAATTATTAATTTTTTAATAAAAAATAATATAGAGTTGTGATAAGGATGGCTGTCATTTAAAAATTATTATAATGCAACGAGTCTTTTTTCTCTTCTTCTTCTTCTTAATTTCTTCATCTTCATTTCTTCTTCTTTTCTTCTCAATTTCTTCGTCAGATCGTCTACATTTCTTCTTCCTCTTTTCTTTTTCTTATTTTCTTCTTCTTCTCCTCTTCATCACCTAATCATTTTTTCTTCATCACAAAAAATCTCACAGGATCAATTTTTTCTTCTTCTTAATTTCTTCATCTTCTTCTTCAATTTTGGTGACGACAATGGCGGCGATTTCTTATTCTTTATTTCTTCATCTTCTATTTAGAGGTGACATAAAAAAAAATTAAAAAAAATCAGTTCTTTCATCATTTTTTTCGTCTTGGAGCGAGGGAGGAAAAAAAAAGCAGAGACGAGACCGAGTCACGGCCGATTGTCGGCGCCTACGCGGCCGAGTGGCGGCGAAATCGGCACTTAGGCGCCGATTTTACGCCGACCATCCAGCTGCGCGCCTAACACCACCGATTGGGTGATAATCGCCACGGTTGAACCGCGACGAGCGAAAACGCGCCGCCTAGGCGGCGCGTTTTAGAACACTGTCCTTTTGAATATCCATTTGTAGCCCAGCGGCTTACAACTTGGTGGAAGATCAACCAACTCCCAAGTAAGGTTCTGTAGGATTGAATCAATCTCACTGTTAATAGCCTCTTTCCAAAGAGGTGCCTCAGGAGAAGCCATAGCTTCTTTGTAGCTTTGAGACTCATTTTCTAACAAGTATGTTAGAAAATCGGGACCAAACGACTTAGACGTTCTAGCTCTTTTGCTACGTCTAGGCTCGATTGTCTCAGCATTTTCACGTTGATCTGATTCTTGGTCAACCTGATCACTGTCCTTGACAGTATCAACTATTCTTTTGAGAGACTATGTTCTCTGTCTTTCCTTGCAAGGAAACGTCTCTTCAAAAAATGTCGCATTCCTTGACTCAATTATCATGTTCGGATTGATGTCAGGAATCTCTGACTTGTGTACCAAGAATCGATACGCACTACTGTTGCGAGCATATCCAATGAATATACAATCAACAGTTTTGGGTCATATTCTAACCTTCTTAGGTTTAGGAACCATTACTTTGGCAAGACACCCCCACACTTTTAGGTATTTGTAGGAAGGTACGAAACCTTTCCACAACTCATATAGTGTCTTGTCCAACCTTCTGTGAGGAAGCTTGTTAAGAACGTAGTTCGCGGAAAGCAAGGCTTCCCCCCACAAGTTCTGGGGTAGACCCGAACTCGTCAACATGGCGTTCATCATTTCCTTCAATGTTCGGTTTTTGCGCTCCGCAATTCCGTTCTGTTGAGGAGAATAAGGAGCAGTGGTTTCGTGAATAATTCCGTGCACAGAACAATATTCACCGAATGGTGAAACGTATTCACCACCTCTATCACTCCTGATTCTTTTGACTTTCTTGCCAAGTTGATTTTCAACTTCGCTCTTATAGTGTACAAAGCTCTCAATAGCTTCTGCTTTGCTTCTCAGCAAGTACACATAGCAGAATCTTGTGTTGTCATCGATAAAAGTGACAAAGTACTTTTTACCACCTCTTGTTTGCACAATGTTCATGTCACACACGTCAGTGTGTACAAGTTCTAAAGGTTCATAACTGCGTTCAACAGAATGAAATGATGTTCGATGCATTTTTGCTTCAACGCATGCCTCACACTTATGTTGGCTATCAATTGCAATTTTAGGTATAAGGTCCATGTTAATTAATTTACGCATGGTATCATAATTAACATGTCATAACCTCTCATGCCATACATTTTGTGACTCAATAATATAAGCAGAAGTACTAGCTTTATTATTTGCACGATTAACAGTCATTACATTTAGTTTGAAAAGGCCCTCAGTTAGGTAACATTTTCCTACATACATATCATTCTTTGTCATTACAAACTTATCAGAAATAAATACTAGCTTAAAACCAGTCTTACTAAGAAGAGAACCCGAGAGCAAGTTCTTCCGAATATCTGGAACGTGCAGTACATTTCTCAATGTTAGCTCATTTCCTGATGTCATCTTCAGAACCACTGTGCCTTGTCCAACCACCTGAGAGATAGACGAGTTTCCCAATGTCAGATGATCGCCGCCATCGACCTTCTGGTACATGGAAAACATCTTGCTATCTGCACAGATATGACGAGTGGCCCCAGTGTCTACCCACCATTCCCTCGGATTCCCAACTATGTTGGCTTCGGTTACCACTGCTGATAGTTCCATCTCTGAGATATCATCAGTCAGCTGCTCACCCTCAGTGACATGGGCCTCATTTTTCTTTTTCTTGCCCTTGTCCTGAGACTTCTTGTTTCTGCAGTCCTTTGACATATGACCGCTATTTCCACAGTTGTAGCATTTCCCCTTGAACTTCTTGTTCGAAGAATCAACTTCACTGTTCTTTCTTTTCTTGCTACCTTCACACCCTCATGATGTTGGCCTTAGACTCCATAGTCTTGTAGCTGGCCTTCTCGGACATCCTGTTGTCCTCCTCGATTCTCAATCGAACACTAAGGTCTTCAAGGCTCATCTGCTTCTTTTTTGTTTCAGATAGCTCCTGAAGTCCTTCCATGATGGAGGCAACTTTTCAATTATGGCGGCAACTTGAAACATCTCACAGAGTTTCATACCCTCATCCAGTATTTCATGAATGATTAACTGCAGTTCACCCAACTGAGACATCACCGTCCTTGAATCTACCATCTTGTAGTCCAGGAACCTACCCACGACAAATTTCTTTTGTCCGGCATCCTCGATTTTATACTTCTTCTCGAGAGATTCCCAGAGAATCTTCGCAGAAGTCATGCCTTGGTACACATTGTACAGGGTATTGTCAAGACCACCCAAAAGGTAGTTCTTGCATAAGAAGTCTCCAGACATCCAAGTCTGTTCTCGCTCTTCCTTGGCCATTTCAGATTCACCCTCCACAGGACCGGAGGATCTTTGAGGAATTTAGCCAACTGGAGAGTTGTCAGGTAGAACAGCATTTTGCTCTGCCACTGCTTGAAATTTGCCCCACCAAATTTCTCCGGCTTTTCTCCATGAGAGACCGGTACTGTGATATTTCCGTTAGCCATTTGTAACTGGAAAATCCATAGGGGTCAATTAGTCTACAAACGACAATTGCACAACAATCAACGAATGATCTTTTCCAAAGTGATGTACTAGGTAACCACTTGTTGTTCTATTGGACGATGGTTCCAATAAACACAAGTCCTTAAATTTCACTAAAGATTCTTTAGAAAATGAATAAACGAATATCGCATTTTAGACAAAATATTCTTTAAACACTTTTTCAATAGGATCCTTTAGCAATTCAAACCCAGAACTACACTTTATACAATAGTACAATATACAATATGTGTAGATATTTGTAAGAGTCAATCAAAGTTGGATGGAATTTCTTGTGTATTCAAAGTTGGATGGAATTTCTTGTGTATGATTACACTTTAAATTCTCAACCAAGTATGCAACACACAATTAATTTCAACTTTATCACTATGTGTATGCTTGTGATAATTGAACAACCTAATAATAACTTAAATCTATACTACCAAGATTAATGTGTTACAGTATATGATTTACTAAGTTAATATTAATTTAAGTTTGCAGTTTAAAATAATTAGGATTATTTCGTTAGTGTCACGTTCGGATATACGTTCGACGAGACTGGCAGTGTGGGTGCGTTCGTGTTGCGTTTGACAACGCGTTCGAACGATATGTTTCCAGGAAGTTCACGTTCGAGTAGCGTTTGATAACGCGTTCGAACGAAATGATTCCAGAGAGTTTACGTTCGTATAGCGTTCGAGAACGCGTTCGAACTGAATGATTCCAGAGAGTTTGCGTTCAAGTTGCGTTTAGGATGCGTTCGAACGTTCTTAGGCAAAAGGCTTGCATTCGAGTTGCGTTTGAACGTTCGAACGTTCTTACGAATTTTCAGATTTTTGCCTTCGCGTGCGTCGGGCGTTCGAACGCCCTACGGGTTTTTCATGCACAGTTCGTATTTTCCCATAAAGTTTTCTACCCTAGCATGCAAATTACTATCTAACAACACTAGAATCCAATAAGTTCTTAAGATTGTTGTAAAATAAGTGTCATTAAACATCAAATAACATGCTACACAACAATTCAAACCAGAAACAGAAATCTAGATCTACTATTCATGCAAAACCCTAAAAGATTGAAACCAGAAAAACCTGATAGAACTGTGTAATGTGATGGCGAATCCAAGTCGAGATCTCTCTGTCCTTAAGAACTTATTGGCCTCGTCACAGGTGCTTTACGGATTCAATTAGCCAATGTTCTCCCAGGATAACTTGGTTCCTTCTTGTCTAAGGAGGACTCCTTAACAAGTATTCGAACTGAGAATATGGTGAAACTCTCTCCAAAAAACCAATAAACAAAACAAAATGTCTCTTTAAAATTCGGATTTTCCTTCTCCTTTTGTAATGGATATAATGCCTCCTTTTATAAGGCATGTAAGGGTGCCAATAGGGCACCCTTTGGGGTGGAGGGTTGTACCCCTCACAAGCACCCAATGCTACAAAATGACAAAGTTACCCTTAATGAATATTTAGAAGAATTTCCAACAAGTAAATGAGTGAAGCATGATGCGGAACATTACATGGACATCACAAGAAACACTAGAGGATATTAGACGTGACGTGAATGAAACAGCTGCTATTCTAATATTAAATCAGTGGAGTTGAGTGGACTGTAAGTGAAGCAGAAAAAATTGATCCACTTAGAAGCATTGTTAA
Organism: Zanthoxylum bungeanum; assembly: GCA_019454045.1. Lineage (NCBI taxonomy): Eukaryota > Viridiplantae > Streptophyta > Magnoliopsida > Sapindales > Rutaceae > Zanthoxylum > Zanthoxylum bungeanum. Next base: position 24,442 of record SKCR01017201.1, on the reverse strand, counting down.
ACAGCCAATTTGTCATAATAAAATAAAGCAATACAACTTACACGGAACAGCCAGACAATCCGCCTGCTGCACAAAGCATACAGAGCCAGGTTTAGATTCCCGGCAAGCAGCCATAACTTTAACAGTGCTCTGGCGAGTATCATCATTAAATCGAAGTGTACGCCATTGATATCCGATCACTTTAAAACATTCATTGCCTCCATAACTTGGATGTATCTCCGCATATCTTTTCTGTAGCCATCTCTCCATTTCTGGCCACCTCTCTTTACTCTAAAAAAAGCATTTACATTCAAAAATTTCAGTGAGAAAATAACCGAGTCAAATGTGCTTCTGAAAAGTGCTTTTGTAGAAACCATAAAAGCACTTAATATTAAGTACTTTTAGAAACCCACCAGCAAAGTGGTTATCTGAAAAGCACTCTTTAGTGATTCAGTTCAATGTGTTAAAAAATTTAACTAATTAAACCATAATTGATACAAAGAGGTTAGGGACTGACGGGTCTAGAAGAAGGGTAAGCAAGGACTGAAACGACGCCGTTTCCTTTATCAGAAGTTGAACGGAGAATGGTCTGGCCTTTGGATTTATCTCCCCACCACTCCGAAGAGTAAATCCAGTCACCCTCGTCCTCGATACGACGTCGTGCGGCCGTGCAAAGCCGCCGGATATTCCATCTCCAGCTCCGCCCAGCGCTGTGCCACATCCCTACCGACTCTAACCCCCCAAATTCCCCACAGCTTAAACCCTAACAAGTTTTTTCCTCTATTCATTTAAAATTAACGGGTCTTAAACTCTCACCGTTATTTTCCTTTTCTTTTTCTTTTACTTTTACAATGAAATTAATTTTTTAATTATTATTATATCAAAATCCATCTTACATTAGGTATACACGAGAATTTAAATTCATACTATTATATAATATGGTCTGATTACATAAAGAAAACTACTACTCTCACCCCCGATATGCCCCCCTCTTATCTCCCCGTAAATTTCAAATTTGCCCCAATGTGAATCAAAAATTTCCTTCCCCATGACATATATATATGCGCCCTAGCATATAGTTATGCGCCCTAGCATAACTTCAAAGTAAAAAAATTTGTTCGGTCCAATCCGAAAATTATTTAAAAAAAAAATTGAATTTATGACAATTTTTAACCTGCATTATGTTAGAAATTTAGGTAAAAGTATTTCAAAATTTGTCAGTTTTATATTTTTGTCTATTTTTTATTTGTTTAATAAATATTACAAATTTAGTATTTATTAATTTAATTTTTTGATTATTTTTTAATTTAATTAACAATATTTGTGTATAAAAAAATATAATTTTATCAAAAAAATCAGTTTATAAAATAAATTTTGACATAGTCTATTTGATTCTGATTCTGATTTTATTTTTACTTTATTAAAAGTTGTTTGTCTTATTTAATTTCGTGAGTCAGTATCCATATCTACTTTTACTTTATTAAAAAAAATTAATTTATTAAAAGTAGTGTAGATTCTGATTCTGATTTTATATTTTATTTATTAAAAGTTGTTTGTTTTATTTAATTTCGTAAGTCAGTATCCATATCTACTTTTACTTTATTAAAAGTTATTTGTTTTATTTGTGTTTACTTCTTATATAAAGATGTAGTTTGTAAGTTTGAAGGTATTATCATTTGAGCCTATTTCATCTCATTTACTCATTCCCCTTCAGCATATCATTTTCTCTTCTTATAATATAGTTATCATCTTAGTAAAATATTATGGATAGCTATAACTTGGGCTCATTTTCAGATAGTTGGTCATGTGAAAATGATGTTCTAAGTGGGGAAAGCATCTCCAACAATAGTCGCGATTATACAACTGAATTTACTATAGATCAGGTTAGTTATTATCGTTGTATTATGTATATTCGTTATATTTTTTTTAAAGTAGAGAAATTATGCATATTTATTATTTATACATTTTCGTTATATTTTTTATGTAGATCTTTGAAAGTATAGAAGATATGATAAATTTGGCGAAAAGAGTTGGTCTAGAAAATAATATTGTGGTAGTGATTAAAAATTTTGCTAATTTAAAAGGCGGCAAGATGTCAAAGTGTCATCTTATGTGTGAAAGATGAGGAAAGTACATACCGTAACGACATCTTGTTGAAGGTCAATCCATAATAAAGAATAGTGGGACAAGAAAATGTGAATGCCCATTTGAGCTGCGAGGTATACCAATACCTCCCGACGGTGTTATGTGAGGATTAAAGAAACAATGTGAACTTAGTATTTTAAAAGAAAGAGACACGTCAAATAGTACGGGAATCAGAAGCATTTACAATGCTATTTCCATCCATAAAAAAGCTAAACGGGGTGGTCTAACTTCTATTCAATATGTTTTTGATCAATTGATTAAGAAAAATTACTTTTATGATTACCTTACAAATCCAGACACCAATGAAATTACAGATATTCTTTGGGTCCATCCTAAAAGTCTAAAGCTATCTGTTAATTTTCCGTCTGTATTGATCATTGATGCCACATACAAGACCAACGAGTATCAGATACCGCTATTGGAGGTTGTTGGTATCACATCCACAATGCGAACTTACTCGCTTATATTCGCATATCTTAGTAATGAGACGACAGAGCAACTAACATGGGCATTATCAATATTGAAAGAATGGATGGTTGAAAAATGGGCCTCGTTGCCATCAGTATTTGTTTTAGATCGTGATTTGGGACTCATTAAAGGCATAGAAATATGTTTTCCTATGGCTCGTCACATTCTTTGTATTTGGCATATAAATCAGTGTGTAATGAAGAAATGCAGTCCTATGCTTGGTATGCAGTGGAAACACTTTTATTCATCATGACACTCTCTTATTAATTCATCAACACAATGGTCTTACCAGCAGAAATTGGAGGTGATGTGTGAGGAGTTCAAACAATACAATGGTGTTCTAAATTACCTTTGGGAGACATGGTTACACCCTTACAGATACCGATTTATTTCAGCATGGATTGATACATGTATGCACCTGGGGAGCAATTCAAGTCAAAGGTATAGTTACTTTATTGCCTTACTAATTTAATTTTCGTCATTATTGTGTAGCTAATGAAAAATACAATGTTTTTCTTAATTACATGGTCTAGTCTGCACATTCGAGATTGAAGTTTTATTTGGGAAATATCATGTCATCCATACAAATATCTTTTGAAAAAATACACAAAATGTTGAGAATTCAGTTTGGGGAAATTCAGAAGTCATTCGAGAAATATTTGAACATTCCACGCCATACACATTTGCGTGAGGAGATTTTTAATCAAATACGGTGTCGGATTTCATTGGAAGCGATGTAGTACATTTATGATCAGTTCAAATGTGTTGAAGAAGCATCTCACCAACTAGTCGGCATGTGCAACTGTTCATTTAAAAAGGTATACGGATTGCCATGCGTTCATGATATTGCATATTACCTTCATCTTTCCAGTCCAATTCTGATACAAAGTGTTGCCGCACATTGGAGAAGGTTATCTATGCACGTACACGAGTTCAATTACGATGCAACACCACCTAACAGGATATCGAACGTTGTTGAAATATTAGATGGATTAATCAAAGCTGATGGCCATTGTGGATGCACTAATCGGGTATGGCGAAGAAGGTTGGGGTCAGGTACGATGCGATCTTATTGAAGAGATTCAACAAAATAAAGATTTATATGATCGACTTTATCCATTAAACAGATGGGCAAATAATCTATTACATTTATTGCATTTCTTCCAGTCGTCGGCACCAGAGGTACATTGGATGGACTCAATGAATTTAGGAATTGTCATCGCATCGATGTACAATCTTGTACTGCATACATTTTCTGAGAATGTTTGGAGTTGTTTTACTCACTTGTCATTAAGGTCCCCTGCAGTTCCAGAGCATGAGCGTCAAGAAATAACTATTGCTCATGTTGGTAGACATTTTGTGCAAGTTTTCTTACACCCTCATTACCCTGTACCACCCATCCCAATGTGGTGGTGGGAACATTCATCATACGAAGCTAAAGAATGGGCAACTCGTTATAGGATTCGTAATCAATTATGGTACGAAGTATTGGGTATCTCACCAAGTGCGCTGGGATGAGACTTTGAAGGCAACATAGATTAGAATTTGTGTTTTTATATTTTTAAGTGTACTTTTTTATGTTGTTATTTGTACTCTTTTTTAAATATATATTTCTCTAATATACATGAGAATATTTTTACAATACATAAGTAGTGTTGAATAAATTAAAAAAGAATCACAAAAATTAAATGAATAAATGAACGCAAAATAATTAATAATAAATATGAAATTTGTAATATTTATTAAACAAAAAAATAGATATATAAAGAACAACAAAATATAAATTTTAAAAAATAAACAAAATTAAAAAAAATTAATTAATAAAAAATGTAAGTTGGATTAAATTAATATCTATATATATATATAAGTAGTGTTAAATAAGTGTATTTATATATTGGAGGAGTGGTTTTTATAAAAGAGATGGACAATTTCGATATTTTAAGTATGAGAGAGAGAATGTGGGAATTTTTTTTTTAGGGGGGGGGGGGGGGAGGGGGAGTAGTAGCCCTCTTACATAAATTATAAGAGTAAGTATTTACTACCGTGATTTAGAAGTTAAGATAATTTTATTGCACATTTGTACTAAGAAAATTTTATAATATATATAGATATTTTTTTTTATCAATGACTATGAACAAACAGTAAAACACAACACGATTGCTATAATAAATAGAGGAAACAACACAACAAGAGAAATGAAAATAACACAGTCCCAAGACAACTGCAGATAGCGAACTAGTATTAGTCATGGCGGTGCATCTTCCTTTAGGAACCTTGCAAGGTTCAACGTGGTCAAGTAAAAAAATATTTTATGTTGTCACCTTTTGAAATTCTGACCAATGAATTTTTCAGGTTTTTCCGTAGCATGATTGACATGGCTCACATATCCAACATGTTGTCTAGCCATAGAGGCAGCAACACTTTGGCCAGCCACAGAGGCTGCCACATTAAGCCCAGAGACTGGAATATTTTGGCCAGCCGAAGAGGCTGCCATGTTCGGATCAACTGTGTTTGGATTGTTTTCCATATCCACGGATCGAATTTGTTTTATTCTTATTTAAGAGTAGCTCGTATTACTCTGCTCGGATTCCCGACGCATAAGAATCATTAAAAGCCTTTGCTTAACCTATTTCCATATGAGCATCACTGTTTCATTTCACCATAGGAATTGACTAGAGGGTAACCTCTTACAATGAACCAATTATGTCTTTTACGAGTAGGTTGTCCCATTGAACCTAGAGCTTGGGATCTCCAATCAACAATGTTGGGTTTTCCTTCGTAATAAACATATATCTAATGGGCTTTAGTCTCATTCCCCTCGATGATTCCACAACTAACTCTCTGTTTAACCCTTTGGTTAGCGGATCCGCAATGTTATCATTTGATTTCACATAGTCAATCGAAATAACTCCAGTAGAGAGTAATGGTATAAAGGTATTGTGTCTACGACGAATATGTCTAGACTTACCATTATACATATTGTTATGTGTCATTCCAATTGCAGATTGACTATCGCAATGAATGCAAATTGCTGGCACTGGCTTAGGCCAACTTGGAATATCCTCTAGAAATTTCGCAGCCGTTCTACTTCTTCAGCACACTTATCTAATTCAATGAATTCTGATTCCATTGTAGATCTGGCTATCACAGTCTGTTTGGAGGATTCCATGATACAGCTGTAGGGTTTTTTTTAGGGGCAGAATCCGGTAACGCAGCGAAAGCGGTGGAAAATCAAATTTTCCGATTTCAAAACTTTTTCTCGGATTAATTAAATAAACATATTTATTTAATTATCCAATAATCAAATTATGAAATAAAATTCAAATAAATCATATTTAAGTGAATTTACCGAATTACCCTTACACTTGGTATTTAGTCCATTTTAGTCCGAAATTGATCTAATCAATTTGAATGATTCTAAATCATTTCTAAGATGAACTTAGCATGTTCAAAACATCAAAACACCAAAAGCAACACAAATACCCAAAATTCATCATTTGGCCGAATGCCTCCCAAAGGTGGGCAACTTGTGCATTTTGTCATTTCATGCATCAAAACACATCAAGATGTAATCCAATGAACATGAAACTTTATATGCATCATATACACAACATATATGAAAATCCCCAAATTTGGAATTGGTCATGAACCCTAATTTTTCAATTTCCTCAAATTGGACAAATTAGACCAAATTGGTTAAATCCAACACTTCAATCATCTTTCTTCCATCCAATCAAAGTCTCAACACAATGAAACAACTCAATATCAAATCTAGGTCATCTAAGAGTGGGTCAACAACTTTAGATTAGCAACAAGGTTCCAAAACCATAAAAGAACACTTATTACTACAATAGCCATAAGCTTCCTTCATCATACATGCTTTACACTTTCACCAAAACTTCCATCATAAAAAACACAAAGAATAAAGAAATAAATAACCTAAGAACATCATATGTTAAAGCCTAGATCCTAAGGAACATTTTCCTCTCTAATAGTAAGTTGAAGAAACTTACTAAAAATCAAGCTTTCTTTGATTTCTTCTTTCTTTCTCACAAGCTTCCTTTGTTTTTCATTAATGGAGTTTATGTCAAAGTGAATTAGGTTAACAAATGAAAGTGAAATGAAAACTATAAATACTTGCTACACTTTTAGCCTTGGCCGAATTTGGCCAAGCCAAATGCAAGAATAATAATTTAAATTTCATTTCACCTTTTATCTTATCAACTTTAATAAATATCTAAAAATACTTTAAAGATATTAATACAAAGTCAACAAAGGCAACCAAGAGAAATATAACTCTTATATTCTAAGGTCATGGCCGAATTTAATAGAAAATAAAGGAAAAATATATTTTATTTTTCAAACAATTTTGAACAAATATCTTAAGAAGTCAAAATCAATTTGACAACATTTTCCTTTAATGTATAAGTCAACAATTGCAACTTATAATCATTTCCTAACTTTATCATTTGGTGATATATTTATATTTTATTATATTAATCATTTAACAATTAAATAATTAAATAATTAATTAAATACAAATATATCAAATATATGTATTATATTTACTTTAAATATCTCAAATACATATATTAATGATATATGTCAAATACCTTTATTTGACTATTTATTAATGTGTATTTAATAATATCATATATTAAATACAAATACACATTAATTAGGAAATGACGGTTCGGCCCGTTCGCATGTATTTTTCGTTTAACGATTAAACGATTTATAAATAATCATCATTATTCATAAATGTTGCTCTAGTGCTCTACGAGTATATTTCATTATTGAGACTCTCTAGATTCAGGTATATCCGTCACGAAATCCAATTTCATGTCCATAATCTATCCACCCGTAGATTATGACGATCACAGATAAACTAGCTGAATCATACAGGTCGAGGTCATTGCATACGTATAATCCCTCCGTCATAGGTGTCCGGATAATACCAGAGATATAAATGTAAACGTCAAATCTCTATAGGTATTATCTCGTCGACGTATATATTAGCAATCTCTAAATAACACTTGGAACTTACTTCCGATGTATACTATGGCCACAGATTTAACAGACTGCTAAATATATATGGACTACCTATGCTCTGTACACAGAACTGACGGATCCTATCTTGACACACACAGGATATCCTAAGGATCGATCCACACCCAACGAACAGGCGGAGGTCTGATCTAAATAGATCGGTTACGTGACTGCCATCTAAGTGTGGAGGATGTCTCATACATCCACAGTGGTGTCTCAAGTCGAAGGACCACTATGCTACTCAACCCGAGAAGATTCTTATTGACGTTGGGTACCATCAATTAAGAATCTTCTGTGAGCCGTTCAGTGTTATACACTATAAACACCTACACGTCTATATGAGTCTCCTCCAGACTCATGGTTCATTGGGATAAACCATCGGACCAAGTCTCGATATACGACATGTACTGGTCTCAACGGATTTGACTAACCGACCCGTGTTAGCAAATCTTGACCAGGAACTATATTTGATAATATATATATATATATAACAGTGACACTTCCCAATGTCAATTACAAACTAACTTTGTAACTGTGTACTGCATTATATATTATCGGGCCTTTGTCTAATATATACATATCACTAAACCACATTTAGTTTCAATCTAATCGTAATCAGATCGAATACGTATATAAGAACAAGAGGTGCAACCATAAATAAGTAATATTATGGAATAAGAGGATGTTCGTATTCATGAATCAGACATAAATACGGTCCGGATTGGCGCTCTGAGCACCAACCCCAACAATTTCTCCCACTTGCTCTAGTGCCAATCCACGATATCATATACTCATCTCAATGTGCATCGTATGCACATGGCCCTCAAAAGCTCACCCAGTACTTAGAGGTAGGCAACAAAAACAAGTCCGCTATGACATATTGAGTTTGTCAAACAAACTCCATCGTTTCCTATAGTCAGCATCATTCATATTTTGTAGAATCTAGATTATACATTAATATGACTCTGATGCTACATTAGTATTGTGCTACAGCTACTGAGTTGTCCAAGTATTTAAGGATCAAATCCAAAATACTATGAAGACAACCGCAAGCACAATAACAATTCAAATTCTATTTATAACACTATGCAACTTCATATAAATAGATATGCATATTATAAAGTAGAACTTCAGTTGCATTTAATTCCACTCTAAAAGTAGAATCCTTCGTGACACTCCCACTGCATCTTTTCTGACTCTTTATGACGTAGACTGTCTAACGTCATAATTAGTCTCAAAACTAATATGACCATAATGGTTGCAGACTATATTCTCCATGAATTAGAAACTCGTTCTTAATATCTCAAAGATCATAAAGAACGTGTTTCAAGATCCATCATATGGTCTATATGATATCAAAATAACTCGTAAAAATTACGATTAAATCGATATCTTTAATCGCACATTATAAAGTATTTATTATGTCATCATCAAATGATACATAAGATTGATTAGACATTCTAATCAATATCTCTTTCGAAAAAGGAATAATCATTTATGAAAGATGAATACTTTATATAAGACACACAATAATTGTCCAACAGTTATACTAACTGTCATACAGATAGCCTAGTTATGTCATTTATTAGATCATATCTAATGTACGAATAATAAGAGTATCTCACAAGTCTCTTGGTTTTATATCTTATATAAAACTTTATATCGTATATAACAGAGACTACTCCCACTGTTTTCACGGAGTAAAGAAGACTTAGGTAAACCTTTTTACCTCAAAAACATCTCATTATTACTATAATAATGAAATATTGTTAGGATATATAACACTAGAAAGTGATTTGTACGCTTCCACTAACCCTTTTATCACATATGTATTCTATATACTTTGACAAGATCAGACAATCTGACGATATCAAAAATAGAGAACACATATTTCTGGAAGACTTATCCGAGTCTACAATAGGCTCTATAAGCTTAGCACAAAACTGCGGTCTCAACAGAACACAAACTCTAGGGCCATTCCAGAATGAACTCTTCAAACAAAGAAATCACAATTGATCTTTTATCTGAATAAGTCATTCAAAAACGCCATTTTGCATTCTTTAGTTAAAATGTACAGTTTCATATTAACATTAACCAATATATCTCTAATTGTTCATTTAGTGTGACTAGAGATAAGTTTTCTCAGAATCTACAATAGATTGCTGAGTATAACTTTTCTCATTGTCATACTGTAAAGGTCAAACCTTTAATAAGCTCACAATGCTCTCGCTGCGTAAACAATTAGCACATATCATGAACTAATTCATAATGAAAGCGTAATCAAGTTCAAAACTTGATCGTAGTAAGCTATGAACAATCTTAGATCTATGGTTCAATGGTGAACTTCCAGAATCGATATCAAATATCGCTTCCATTATAAGTTATAGGATAATTTTTCTTCAGTAAGAAAACAACGGAACCATTAAGTATCAAATACTCGTGAATGATTCTGTTATCCCATTGGACTTGTACGGAAGATGTATAAGGGTTGTTTCATCTTATTAATTACGTAGTTCCATTTATAATTTATCATTCTCATATTTGACTTCAATAAGTCAAGTCTTTTCTACAATAGTTAACATCTGATGTTACACACCAAGTAATAAAACGATTTTATTACTTAGAATCGTAGGAATGATATTCTATTAAATAGAATACAATATTCTATTTAAACAGAATAAACGATAAACTTTTACTTATACCTCCGAGGTGTAAGTAATTTCCATTATATAACTATTATATAAAAGAAAGATTGAAATCTCAAACTTTTCAAGATTCAAATTTTCTACCTATACATATCATATATGCAACTGTAGAAAATAATGGAACATTAATTAAAGAGATGAATTAGTGTTACTGGAGTATAACCCCAAGAGTATTGAAACTAATTCGGTAACATTCAATATCAAACGAATCAAATCATATAAGATTCAATTGCTCCCACTACTCAATTCCATCAAGATGGAATCGTGGAAGAATAATATTGAATATGAATCATATTCACTGTATAACCTTAGAACTAATTGCTTTAAATTCAAATGTTTGATCGTATCAAAGATCTTTGAACAGTTCAAAGACATGTAATGAATTTTAAGGATCAAGTTTTCAAAATACTTTAGATTGAATATATTTGAACAAGTCAAAAATGTTCAATCTTCGTTTCATCAGAACAGATTGAAAGTTCTTGATACTTTCAAGACTTTCAATATGTGTTCCTTCAGAAACACGTAACTAAGTTATGACAATTCATCAACTAAGTTACGAAATAAAGAAAACTACCTTAAGCAATTATATTTATTAAACTACATACATCCAATGTATCAGTTAAATAAATTTGGTGGTCCAATGACAATCATTGGTTAAACAAGATCTTAATCACTTTCCTGAATACAATATTCATTAAATGGACAAGATGTGTGGTGTGATCTAGTATCAAACCATCATTTACCATACGGATTGAGCATCCAATACTTAAGTGATTAAATTCATAAAGCACCGTTCTAATTATTTACTTTTAAATATTTTTTCTTAATGTTTATCTCTACGTCAATGACACTACTAGTTATTATAAAATATGTAACAATTGTTATAAAGAACAAGTGACTATCTAATAGTCGCAAGTTCCGATATCAAATATCAAAACAATCGTTAACCAATATTTCAAATAACTAGACGGAGATCTGGTATCCAATACCTATAGTTGTAGTATTGTGAAAATCGATATTTTCTATACACAAATATATGCATCTCCTTTCTTTAGCTTTACTATTTACATTCAACTATTCACAATAATTGTAAATAACTGATTAGCAAATTGTGTCAGACACATTACCTCTAAAGGTAATTAAAGCTTAGAAACGTCATTACTAGATAAACAAATACCTAATAGGGCTTTCTAAATGCCAGTCAAGAATTTCGAGACATGAACTAATTCAAGTCAATTGTACTGCATAAGAAAACTATTGTCTCTAAAGTATTATATCTAAAGGGGATATCTATCTAGATTATCTATCATGACTTAGAAACTAAGTCATTAACCATCTTTATTTTTCAAGAAAATCGAAACAACAGTTCCCGATGGTTTAGACTAATCTAATAATATCCTAGTCTATTAGTATCTAGAACCTATTCTAGAATAACTGCAACCAATAGTCTAGTCAGATAAATATCAAAATATGTGTGCAGTAAATAAAAGTTTAATTCTATCTACTATAGAATAAGGAAACAAACAAGCGGTAATTTCATAATAACATACACTGCCTAAGTTATGGAATATTTTAAACTTAGCAGTGCCTCCCACTATTTTTACGTAATTCCGTAATCCCCAACGGAAAGACGAGAATTCAATAATAAATCGAATTCAATAATGGGAAGAGGACCCCATGAATATATTTCGACTCACAGCAGAGACACGGTCTCGCCGACGTATATTCACAGGTAGACAACTAATTGTCAATCACTCACCAGTGACTCCAAGGTTCCGGTCCTGGCCGTTTCTCGTTGTCGCTGCGAAGGCAGGCCCACAAGGAGACGTACCAAGGTTAAACTTGTCAATGATAAACTCAAGTTACTTGCGTAACCCTGACAGCTAGGGCACGTTCAGGAGGATCCGCTTTCGCTTGAATTTATCTAGTATTAATATACATTCAGCATAAATAAATTTCTATCAGCTACATCCTCATAGCAGAGGCACGGTCTCGGATGTAGTCAACGAAAAGATATTTATAAACCGTATTGACAAGACGGATCAAGAAACAAGTATTCCAAATACTAGTTACTTTAAAACCTTATTAAGCGGGGGATATTCATTAAGTGTCATACACCCTAAATCTAATCAAATTAGATTATAACATGCATGTATAAAGTCAAGAAAACATGATTAAACATTGAATAAAACAAGCTAATCATTATGGAGGCCTAGAATCAGACTCGCTCTGATACCATTTTGTAGGGTTTTTTTTAAGGGGCAGAATCCGGTAACGCAGCGGAAGCGGTGAAAAATCAAATTTTCCGATTTCAAAACTTTTTCTCGGATTAATAAAAATAAACATATTTATTTAATTATCCAATAATCAAATTATGAAATAAAATTCAAATAAATCATATTTAAGTGAATTTACCGAATTACCCTTACACTTGGTATTTAGTCCATTTTAGTCCGAAATTGATCTAATCAATTTTGAATGATTCTAAATCATTTCTAAGATGAACTTAGCATGTTCAAAACATCAAAACACCAAAAGCAACACAAATACCCAAAATTCATCATTTGGCCGAATGCCTCCCAAAGGTGGGCAACTTGTGCATTTTGTCATTTCATGCATCAAAACACATCAAGATGTAATCCAATGAACATGAAACTTTATATGCATTCAATACACAACATATATGAAAATCCCAAATTTGGAATTGGTCATGAACCCTAATTTTTCAATTTCCTCAAATTGGACAAATTAGACCAAATGGTTAAATCCAACACTTCAATCATCTTTCTTCCATCCAATCAAAGTCTCAACACAATGAAACAACTCAATATCAAATCTAGGTCATCTAAGAGTGGGTCAACAACTTTAGATTAGCAACAAGGTTTCCAAAACCATAAAAGAACACTTATTACTACAATAGCCATAAGCTTCCTTCATCATACATGCTTTACACTTTCACCAAAACTTCCATCATAAAAAACACAAAGAATAAAGAAATAAATAACCTAAGAACATCATATGTTAAAGCCTAGATCCTAAGGAACATTTCCTCTCTAATAGTAAGTTGAAGAAACTTACTAAAAATCAAGCTTTCTTTGATTTCTTCTTCTTTCTCACAAGCTTCCTTTGTTTTTCATTAATGGAGTTTATGTCAAAGTGAATTAGGTTAACAAATGAAAGTGAAATGAAAACTATAAATACTTGCTACACTTTTAGCCTTGGCCGAATTTGGCCAAGCCAAATGCAAGAATAATAATTTAAATTTCATTTCACCTTTTATCTTATCAACTTTAATAAATATCTAAAAATACTTTAAAGATTAATACAAGTCAACAAAGGCAACCAAGAGAAAATAACTCTTATATTCTAAGGTCATGGCCGAATTTAATAGAAAATAAAGGAAAAATATATTTTATTTTTCAAACAATTTTGAACAAATATCTTAAGAAGTCAAAATCAATTTGACAACATTTTCCTTTAATGTATAAGCCAACAATTGCAACTTATAATCATTTCCTAACTTTATCATTTGGTGATATATTTATATTTTAATTATATTAATCATTTAACAATTAAATAATTAAATAATTAATTAAATACAAATATATCAAATATATGTATTATATTTACTTTAAATATCTCAAATACTATATTAATGATATATGTCAAATACCTTTATTTGACTATTTATTAATGTGTATTTAAAATATCATATATTAAATACAAATACACATTAATTAGGAAATGACGGTTCGGCCCGTTCGCATGTATTTTTCGTTTAACGATTAAACGATTTATAAATAATCATCATTATTCATAAATGTTGCTCTAGTGCTCTACGAGTATTTCATTATTGAGACTCTCTAGATTCAAGTATATCCGTCACGAAATCCAATTTCGTGTCCATAATCTATCCACCCGTAGATTATGACGATCACAGATAAACTAGCTGAATCATACATGTCGAGGTCATTGCATACGTATAATCCCTCCGTCATAGGTGTCCGGATAATACCAGAGATATAGATGTAAACGTCAAATCTCTATAGGTATTATCTCGTCGACGTATCTATTAGCAATCTCTAAATAACACTTGGAACTTACTTCCGATGTATACTGTGGCCACAGATTTAACAGACTGCTAAATATATATGGACTACCTATGCTCTGTACACAGAACTGACGGATCCTTTCTTGACACACACAGGATATCCTGAGGATCGATCCACACCCAACGAACAGGCGGAGGTCTGATCTAAATATATCGGTGACGTGACTGCCATCTAAGTGTGGAGGATGTCTCATACATCCACAGTGGTGTCTCAAGTCGAAGGACCACTATGCTACTCAACCCGAAAAGATTCTTATTGACGTTGGTGTACCATCCATTAAGAATCTTCGGTGAGCCGTTGATGAGTGGTATTTATATCACTATTTCCCACTCATTAAACTTAATATTTTGTATAGTTTCTTGAGTTTTGTGAACGTTTTGATGTGTTTTATTGTTATTTTGCAGATAAATAAAGTTTGGACAGCACTGGAGGCAATTTGGGGCAAAACCGGACAAAAATGCGTCAACAGGGATATTTTAGTCTTTTGCGCGTCGCGGCGTCCATACCTTCAGCGTCGCGACGCCCAGCGTGAGCCGAATCTGCTAACGTGCGCCAGGTCAACGGTCAACCATTTGAAGAAGTTTGACTTTGCTAAAATGCGCCGTGCCACGTGTCACCATCACAGCCGATCTGCTAACATGCGCCGTGCCACGTGTCATCATCATATGCTGCCGACACTCAGACTTGACACGTGTCGCCTCGTCATCAGCCACATCATCGGTCAAAGAGTCAACTTCGCCATGTGTCACGCCACGTCATCAGCCACGTCACAAGGTCAACAAGTCAATGTGCCACGTCAGTCTCAGCCAATCAGAACGTGACACGTGTCGCCACGTGTCGCAATCCTATTGTGCCGACAGTTGATCTCACCCGCCTTGCCACGTCATCGCCACATCAGCATGACGTCATCAATGACGTCATCACAATAATTGAGATATAGCCGCCTTGACACGTGTCGCGTGAACAGTCAGCCGCCTTGCTACGTGTCGCCTCCTCATCGTGCCACGTCGACAAATCCAGCGTCGCGACGCTGAGGTCATTGGCGTCGCGACGCGCGAACAGTGAAAATTTTTCCTATAAATAGAGCGCGAAATTTCAGATTTCATATACCTTTCTCTCTCACTCCTTCTATGTAATTAGGGAGTTCTCTCTCTCTAAGTTTCGTTTTTAATTTTAGTTTTTACTTTTGTAATAATTTTAATTACTTTTTCTAATAATAGTAATTTACTTTCTTATTTTACAGTTTTTACTATTCACTATGAGGAGGTAACTTCCCTATGCTAGGGTGAAAGGTAATTATTTTACTATTGCTATTTAGATTAATCTCCCTTAAAAATATATTTACTATTTAAAATACTGATTAATAAAGGATACCGCTATATTGGTCGGTTGGCAATTCAATTTAATCTGGTTTAAACCTGACTAATCAAGGAAACCGCTATATTGGTCGGTTGGTAAATTTATTTTCTGTTGGTTTGAACCTGATTAATCAAGGATACCGCCAGATTGGTCGGTTGGTAAATTTATTTTGGTCCGCCTTTATGGCTGGATTATGGACAAATATTACCACCTATATGGCTGGTTGGACTTAATTTGACTTAATCAGGATACCGCCAGATTGGTCGGTTGGTAAAATAATATCACAAGTTTATATATTATTTTATGGGAGATATCTAAATTAGTAGTAGTAAAAGTAATTCCTTTTGCCTTAGCATTTTATTTCATTTGTAATTTACTTTTCAGCATTTTACTCACCGCAATTACTTTTCAGCATTTTCATTTTATGTCTTTTAAGTTTTTACTAGCCCTAGCTATGTGTCATAACTAAGTAAATAATCTAGGGTTGTGATGAAATCCAATATCACCGGTTTATAAGGGTTAAATTATAATTGGGTAATATAAAGATTTATTTATTGAGTCTTAATCTTAATGCTTTTTATTAACTGGCCACTAATAAATTTGATAAGGTAAACTAAAATGAACTAGACATAGGGATTTTAGGTTTAAGACCTCAGACTCAATAACCCACGATCTTCCTTGAGGATAGATAACCCTTTAATAGATTTCCTTACAGGATAGGAATATACCTGTCGGGCGGGGGTAGCCATAATTGGAATTTAATCTTAATGAATCCAGATAATTTGGTTGACATAGACATATGGTTCAATTAGGTTAAATTGGATATTTGTAATTGACCATCGGAAGAGGCTTTTACATAATTTAGTGTTCCAGGTTAATAAATCAATATTTTACCCAACTATAAGATAATCACACTTCATTTTTAAATAATATTGGAATAAATCACAACCCTAGATAGTTTTTAATATTGAATTTTCTTAAAATCAACCTTAAAACAATTTCATTTACTTGTCTTTTATAAATTTAGAATCGTCACCTTTTCAAATCAATCAAACAACCTGTTAGATACTAGTAATCATTTGACCTTATAAAAATTAATAGATAAGATTTTAAGTCCTCGTGGGATCGATACTTTTTATACTACTTGAACGATACGTACGCTTGCGTTATACGTGTGTGTTTACGCCGGTCAAGTTTTTGGCGCCGTTGCCAGGGACTTAGTTATCTTTTACTATTAGTTTAGGGGTTAGATACCTTTACTTGTATCTAATTTCTTTTTACTTATTATTTCTGTTTTCTTGTGTTACAGGTTCTCAGAAACTTCATGAGACGAACCAGAAGCTTTGAAATCCGACCGCTTGACCCAGAAATTGAAAGAACCATCAGACAGTTGAGAAGGAAAGGCGAGAGGCCAAGAAGCCTTAGTCAACATGGAACCTGAACCTTTGGAGGTTGCACCACCAATACCCATTCGAGACAGAACCATTCCGGTGGTAGATGGCCTCATTTCCTGTATTGTTCTTCCTCTTTTACCAGCAAATGCGGTTGACATCAAAACTTGCATTCAGATGATTCAGCAAACAGTTCAGTTTGGAGGAAATGCAACTGAAGATCCTAATGCTCACATCAGCAACTTCCTGGAAGTTTGCGGCACTTTCAATTACAATCGAGCATCAGAAGAAGCAATGAGACTACGAGTTTTTCCATACTCCTTGAAAGACAGAGCAAAAGCATGGCTACATTCATTACCAGCAGGTTCTATCACAACTTGGAACGCTCTAGCCACAAAATTTCTTGCAAAATACTTTCCACCAGCCAGAACTGCAAAGTTGAGGAATGACATCACATCATTTGTGCAGCAAGATTCAGAATCCTTGTACGAAGCTTGGGAAAGATACAAAGATTTGCTCCGGAAATGTCCTCACCATGAGATTCCAAAATGGCTTCAAGTCCAAACTTTCTATAATGGACTTTCTGGACTGATGAGAACCACAATCGATGCTGCTGCTGGAGGAGCTTTGATGGCAAAAGGAGAAGATCAAGCCTGGGACCTAATCGAAGAAATGGCCAACAACAATTCCTTATGGCCAACAGAAAGGAGCATTATTCAAAGAATTGCAGGAATCTATGAAGTTGGAGCTAATACAGCAGTCAACACCAAACTAGATCAGATATGCAAATTCATGGAGACTCTTACCACTGGATCCACAAGTTCACCATATGGAGGAGCACCAGAACCAAACCAACTTGAAGAGACGGTGTGAATTATGTCAACAATTTCAACAGACAGGGGAACAATCCATATTCCAACACCTACAACCCAGGGTGGAGGAATCATCCTAATTTTTCATGGAGCAACAATTCAGGGCAAAAGAACTATCCACCACCTGGATTCCAGCAACAGAATAAAGGCCAGGAGCAGACAAATGAACCAGTAATGACAGAGATGCTAGCTCATTAAAAAGATATGAAGCTATGATTCAGAGTCAATCAGCTTCCATCAAAGCACTGGAGAATCAAATCGGACAACTGGCCAATGCTCAGAGTTACAGACCGCCAGGTAATCTTCCCAGCAACACAGAACCAAATCCAAGGAACCGAGGGAAGGAGCAATGTCAAGCCATTACCTTAAAGAGTGGTACTGAGATCAACAAAGATGTTGGAATCCAGATGTCCCAAGAAGAAGTTCCAAAAGAAGCTGAGAAACAGATGGAAGAAAAAGAAGCAAAAGAAAAAGAAGCAAAGGAAAAAGAACCAGAACAAATCACTCCACCACCACCTTTTCCTCAGCGTCTTCAGAAAAGCAAAATGGACAAACAGTTTGCTCGTTCTTGGAGATTTTCAAAAAGCTGCACATTAACATACCATTTGCAGAAGCCTTGGAACAAATGCCCAGTTATGTCAAATTCATGAAAGACATTCTTTCACGAAAACGGAGATTGGGAGACTACGAAACAGTAGCTTTGACAGAAGAATGCAGCGCCATCATTCAGAGGAAACTTCCTCCGAAGTTGAAAGATCCTGGCAGTTTCACAGTTCCATGCACCATTGGAGAACATTACATCGGTAAAGCTTTATGTGATTTAGGTGCCAGTGTTAATTTAATGCCTTTTCTATTTACAGGAAACTGCAAATTGGGAGAAGCAATGCCTACCTCAGTATCTTTGCAACTTGCTGATCGAACACTCGCATTTCCGAGAGGAGTCGTGGAAAATGTGCTGGTTTAAAGTTGACAAACTCATCCTTCCAGCAGATTTCATCATCCTTGACATGGAAGAAGACAAAGAAGTACCTATCATTCTTGGGAGACCATTTTGGCTACAGGTAAAACTGTGATTGATGTGCAAAAAGGAGAACTGACCATGAAAGTGCAGGACCAAGAAGTGACCTTTAATGTTTTCAAAGCAATGAAATTCCCGAGCGATGAAAAGGAAGAAGAAGAATGCTTCAGAGTTGATGTTATTGATAAAATTGTTCAGAATACTGAGTCAAATCCCACAGATACACTTGAAGCTTGCATCACCAACATGACTGACAACGAACTAGATGCTGAAATCTTGGAATGTATCAATTACCTTGACAAACCATTCCGATTCAAAGTAACACCACCAGTTGAAAGCTTGGAACTGCCAAAGAAAGATCGAATCAAGCCTTCGATTGAAGAACCACCGCAGCTGGAACTAAAGTTACTTCCGAACCATCTCAGGTATGCATTTCTTGGAAACTCTTCTGAATTACCTGTTATTATTTCTTCTTCACTAACATTGGAACATGAAGAAAAGCTACTGAGAGTATTACGAGAGCACAAAAAAGCCATTGGCTGGACTATAGCAGACATTCGAGGCATTAGTCCATCATTTTGCATGCACAAATCTTGATGAACGATGAATACAAACCCACGGTGGAGCATCAACGGAGACTCAATCCAATCATGAAGGAAGTCGTGAAGAAAGAAATCATCAAATGGTTGGATGCTGGTATCATTTACCCCATATCAGACAGCACTTGGGTAAGTCCTATGCAGTGTGTACCAAAGAAAGGAGGAATTACTGTTGTCACCAATGAAAAGAACGAGCTGATTCCAACAAGAACGGTGACTGGATGGAGAGTATGTATGGATTACAGGAAGCTGAACAAAGCCACGAGAGAAAGGACCATTTTCCGCTGCCATTTATTGACCAGATGTTAGACAGACTAGCAGGACATGAGTTCTATTGTTTCTTGATGGATATTCAGGGTACAATCAGATTGCCATCGCACCAGAAGACCAGGAGAAAACTACTTTTACATGTCCCTATGGTACTTTGCTTTCCGCAGGATGCCATTTGGATTATGTAATGCCCTTGCCACTTTTCAGCGTTGCATGATGGCCATCTTCTCAGACATGCTGGAGCAGAGTATGGAGGTTTTTATGGATGATTTTTCTGTGTTGGAGATTCTTTTGACCATTGTTTGTTAAATTTGGAGTACAAAGAAGGTACAAAGAGATGCGAAGATACAAACCTGGTACTCAATGGGGAGAAATGCCATTTCATGGTACAGGAAGGTATTGTTCTTGGACACCGGATTTCACAAAAAGGAATCGAGGTAGACAAAGCAAAATCGAGACAATTGAGAAACTACCTCCACCAACATCTGTAAAAGGGATTCGGAGTTTTCTTGGACATGCAGGTTTTACAGGAGATTTATCAAAGACTTTTCCAAGATTGCCAAACCTCTTTGCAATCTTCTGGAAAAGGATGTGCCTTTCAACTTCACCAAAGAATGCCAGGAAGCTTTTGAGATCTTAAAACAGAAGCTGGTTTCTGCCCCCATCATTGTAGCACCAGATTGGACCCTTCCATTTGAGGTAATGTGTGATGCTAGTGATTTGCTGTAGGTGCAGTTTTGGGACAACGCAAAGCAAAGATTTTCCACACCATTTACTACTCCAGTGAACTCTGAATGAAGCTCAACTCAACTACACAACCACTGAAAAGGAGTTGCTAGCAGTTGTGTACGCTTTTGACAAATTCCGCTCCTATCTATTGGGTCCCCAAAGTGGTGGTCTACACAGATCATTCAGCAATCAAAATATCTGATCACAAAGAAAGATGCCAAACCTAGATTGATCCGTTGGATACTTCTTTTGCAAGAATTCGACGTGGAGATCCGAGACAGGAAAGGAACAGAAAACCAGGTGGCAGATCACTTATCGAGGCTCGACAATGGAGAAACAGCTGA
The DNA here is from genome assembly GCA_019454045.1 of Zanthoxylum bungeanum. Classification (NCBI taxonomy): domain Eukaryota; kingdom Viridiplantae; phylum Streptophyta; class Magnoliopsida; order Sapindales; family Rutaceae; genus Zanthoxylum; species Zanthoxylum bungeanum. The sequence continues at coordinate 3,402 of SKCR01017201.1, read as the reverse complement.
CAAAGAACTGATAATCAAAGAAACTTTTCCAGATGAACAACTGTTTTCCATGAAACAACAGGAAGTCCTTGGTATGCTGACTATGTCAATTATATTGTATCAGGAAAATGGCCATTGGAATGGACAAACAGCAGCAACGGAAGAAGTTTTCAAAGAAGTCAAGCACTATGTCTGGGATGAACCGTACCTGTTTAAACGCGTGTGCTGATCAATTACTGAGACGGTGTGTTCCACAGGAGGAAGTCAACAGTGTTTTGCAACACTGTCATTCATCACCATACGGCGGACACTTCAGTGGAAACAAAACTGCAGCCAAAGTCCTTCAATCAGGTTTGTTCTGGCCCACACTTTTTAAAGATGCTTATCTTTTTGCTTTTCAATGTGACAGGTGCCAGAGAACAGGGAATATTTCAAGAAGAAATGAAGGACCATTGCAAAACATTCTGGAAGTGGAGATATTCGATGTATGGGGTATTGATTTCATGGGACCATTTGTTCCATCATTTGGAAACATGTACATTCTGGTTGCTGTAGACTACGTCTCCAAATGGGTTGAAGCAATTGCACTGCCATCCAATGATTCTAAAGTGGTGATCAAATTCCTGAAAAAGAACATTTTCACTCGATTCGGAACACCTCGGGCAATATCAGCGATGGTGGCTCTCATTTTTGCAACAGATACTTTGATGCACTCCTATGCAAATATGGAGTTACTCACAAGATTGCCACAGCTTACCATCCACAGTCAAATGGACAGGTTGAAGTTTCAAACAGGGAGATCAAAAGAATCCTAGAAAGAACCGTTGGATCAACAAGGAGGGACAAGGAGGGACTGGTCTACAAAACTGGATGATGCATTATGGGCCTACCGAACAGCTTACAAGACACCCATTGGTATGTCCCCATATCGATTGGTGTTTGGGAAAGCATGCCATCTCCATTGAACTTGAACACAAGGTGTACTGGGCACTGAAGAAATTGAATCTTGATTCACAAGCTTGCAGGAGAGAAAAGACTTCACCAACTCAATGAATTGGAGGAATTTCGCCTACAGGCTTATGAGAATGCCAAATTGTACAAAAGAAAAGACCAAAAATGGCATGACCGAAAAATAGTGCACAGACAGTTAGAACCAAGGCAGCAGGTGTTGTTGTACAACTCGAGGTTAAAACTTTTCCCTGGAAAGTTAAAATCTAGGTGGTCCGGACCATTTGTGATCACTCAGATTTTACCATATGGAGCTGTTGAGTTACTGGATCCTAATACCAACAACACATTCAAAGTTAACAGTCAGCGTGTCAAGCACTACTGGGGAGAATCATTTGAGCGACAAAAAGAAAGTGTCACACTTTCAAATCCAGCATAAACATTCGAAAAGTCACGTCTAGCTGACGACGATTAAACTTAGCGCTCGCAGGGAGGCAACCCATGCAATTTTTGTATATATGTGATTTGGTTGTGATTTAATTTTGTGTGTTTAGTTTTTGCAGATTAAGTCATTTCAAAATGGAAGAAAGCTCTCGCAAATCTTCACAAGCAATTTCCATTTCTCCTCAAAAATCTCTGATGAAATTCTACAAAGCTCGCTTGGAACGGATGAGACTACTGACAATCCATGGTGTGCCCAATGACATTCGTTGGGTAATTGAAGCACGAGTCCGATTGGCAGGTGAATCCTCTGATTCTTTTATTCCACATCTGCCTGGTTTTGGAAGAAGAGCACCTATGCAAAGAAACGAAGAGCTAAACAAAGGGTGTTTGTTACAAATGTGCACGTTGGAATTGCAATACTCGTTGTCGTTCTTTAGGAATGGTGTCTGCTAATCGCGAAGAAAATTAAATTCATTAGGAATGGCTTGAGTAAGGAGTCTTTAGATGATATATCTTCGACTCTTGAGACGCATCCCAGTGGATATGTTCACATAGACTTTCGCAGATTACATACACAATATCAAAAAGAAAGACACAGTTAAGTCTTGGGAATCTGACTCAAAAAGACCCTGTTTGCCAATTTATACGAAAATTGGATGGGAAGCTTGTCCCTGACGCATAGATGTCAATCAAGCCGTTACTTTTCTTGCACATATTATATCTCTTTGTCTTTTCTTAATAATTGTGATTGTTTTGTTATTTTCTTTTATTTTCTCCGACAGAATCCATACCTTTTTTACTATCACGATCTATTTTACTATTGTTATACTAATCGTCATTTGGAAGATACTTGTGCTATTTTTACTCCCCCTTTCAGGTATTATAAATTCAACTCATCATTGCACATTTGAAGTCATCCAGAGTTAAGAAAGAAAAACATAAAAATGGAAGCCACTTCGAGAAGACGAGTTGAAAACATTTGTGTGTTTTGCGGTAGTAGTGTTGGTACTAAACCACAATACATAGAAGCGGCACAGGAGTTGGGTCGAGTATTAGCTGCAAGGAATATGCACTTAATATATGGCGGAGGAAATCTTGGATTAATGGGGATCGTTTCAAAGGCCGTACAGGATGGAGGCAGTCATGTTTTGGGAATTATCCCAAAACCCTTGGCAGAGGCAAATCTTATTGAATCATCAAACGGAGAAGAACTGATCGTGCCAGGTATGTCTGAACGACTGGTAGAAATGATTAACCGTGCTGACGCTTTTATTGCTTTGCCAGGTGGCTTGGGTACATTGGAAGAAATTTTTATTGTACTATCTTGGGCAAACCTGAACATACACCAGAAACCAATTGGGTTGTACAATGTTGATGGTTTTATGATTTTCTTTGTGTGTTCTTGATGATGCCCGGAGAAATGGATTCATATCAAACCTTTAAAAGAAATCTTATTTACTGCCAGAACTGCTCCAGATCTAATTGACCAACTCATAGCCTATGAACCACAAGTGACCCTATCATTTCAAAGATAAATTGGTCTGGGGACGATCGTGGTAAGAGACGTCGGGTTAATCTAGATCTAACCTTTAAATTCCTGTAGAACTTCAGTTAACCAGGTATTATCGTCTAAACTCTTCTGCTACTGTTTAAGACATTGGGGACAATGTCTCATTTAGGTTTGGGGGAGGGAATTAGTTGATTAATATCTTGTTTTTAGTTGTATGTTGTTTTTATTTTTTAGTCCAAAATTTTTCGAAAAATACAAAAAAATTGAAAAATTTTCAAAAATTACAAAAATATTTTGCATTTTTGTGTTTTTATTTTGACTAAAAATGTGGAATTGGTAAGAGATAGCCAAGTAAGGAATTTCCGCTCCTGAGACGTATCTCAAACCTATTTCGAAACAAGTTAATTTTTGTTTATTTCCTTTTTAATTATTTAATTTGTGAATTCTCCTTAAAACTAACTAAAATGGATCTTCATATGTTCCGTTGGCAGGTACTATCAACATACATGGAAACATACGGA
>SKCR01017200.1:0-35364 GCA_019454045.1 Zanthoxylum bungeanum | reverse complement strand
GATTACTGTTTATTACTACCGTTGATTATGGAAATAACTAAATATATCCTTTGCCATTTGGTATTATGGACTCCGAAAATGATCAGTCATGGATTTGGTTTATGACCAAACTCTGTGGTTGCATCAAAGATGTGGCAGATATAATTTTCATTTCTAATCGACAGTGCAACATTGAGAAATCTATTATGACAGTTTTCCCTAAAGCTTCTTATGGTGTTTGCATCCACCACGTGTCTATGAACCTTAAAGCTAGGTTCAGGATGAGACAAAAGGATATGGACAATTTTATGATGACCTACTTTGCTGCTGCCATGTCATATAGACATCAGAACTATAATATCCCGAATATTTTTTGGAACGGTTCTAGAAGCTTTCCGAATTGAAGTTTGGAATTTGGAACTGATTGATATTTGAAAATAATTCTCTATGTATTGGAAAATAGATGGGAATATTTTTAAGTGAAGTTTCGTCGTGTTGGAAAACGCGTGGTTCTGATAACCGGTTACGCGATTTTTTATTATATCATTTTACACATAAAAGTTTCTTGTTTCGGCTATAAATATAGCAAATGAACTCCGACTGAGCTGATTCTTGAACTCATTTTTCCGAGACGAACAACTTTTATGTTGAACACTTTTTGAAATTCGCATCAAAAGGGCTTCAAAATAGCTGATTTTCAAAAATACCCTTCTAAGTAGTGGCAATTTTATAATTTCTGGAAGAATGGTATTACATGTAAAGTTTCTTTTACAGTTCATCATTACAAAAAAAAATAAAAAAATAAAACGAGTGAGAAAGGGAGGCGTGGCTGGCGCACGGCCGGCCAGCCACTCCCGACGGCGTGCGTCGGCACCGCTGGCTTCGTCATGATCAGGCCGGCCACTTGGTGGCCGGCAATTTCCCTTTTGGAGATCGGAGCGGCGAGAAAGAGAGAGAGAAAGACGCGAATTGAATTTTTTGGATCCTGGCTCCTCGTTTCGTTTCACGACTTGAGCCACCCTCCAAATCGAAGCCCTCGAAAAGTACTACAAGATATCGGTGATGATTTTTCAGATACGTGCTCGGTTGCACGCAAAATGAGGAAGGAATATTCGGATGATTAGTGACCCATGGTGAACAGTAGCTTCGATCGGAATTTTATCGATTCCAGCGCGTTCATGGGATCGTTTGAAGTCCGTATATGTCCTCGAAATCTCGGTAAGAGCTCCTTTAAAAATCCATAAATTTCAAGTTTTCCGCTAAATATTCGGATGTATCCATTGGTTTTGTAGAGTAGTGTAATTATATAAAATGAATTGTTTGAGTATAATTATATTGAATGTGTACATTTGGTAGAATCCGAGTGAAAACGGAATGAATTAGGGCGATCCGATATATTATGCAAGTTTTTGGTAAAAGTGGGTTTTCTGTGTATTAATATGTTTTTTATCATAATGATGGATATGAGTTATATATGATGATAAGATAGTGTTTAGATAAATCCGGGTAGGTTCGGAGGGTCCGAGACCCTTCTGCAGCGTTTGTAGAAACTTTTTCGGAAGAATTTCTAAAAATACGTAAACTGAGAATTTATGGTAACTGATCACTTGGATTAGTCTATAATGATGTTATAAGATTACTGGAACTGAAAACATTGAGATCAGGTCTGATTTGGTTGTTCCGGAAAGATCTAGGATTTTATCGTAGTTTAGTCGAGAATACCATAAATCGCGATTCTGACAGTATTTTTGCCATTTGTTTTGACATATGTGACTAGGACTTGGAGTGGTCGCGAAGCCAAGTAAATAACCCATGCGATGAGAATTTAAATTAGTGATTTCGTGTTTGATATATATATAAATATATTTGACATATGAGGTTAAAAGATGATAGTTAAGGTATATTATTGAGAACGAAGTTCAAGATTACGTATGGTTAGGATAATCGACTACCACAAGTATGGATCTTTGTATTTGATATGACATGAAGTAAGACATGAAATGAACTTAATGTTCATGTGTATGTATGGATGTATGGAAGTGTATTAATCGGTACAAATATAGATTCGTGTATGCAAATATATGAGTATGTATAAGCATGTGTAGTAGCATATGAACGCGTATTTGTATATGTATGACATGATTGTATATGTATGATTATGAGTATTTACAGAAAAACTCAGAGTTTTACAAATAAAAAAGAGTTTTTCTAAAAAGTTTTATAGAAATAGATGTATTTTTGGATAAGGAAAGAGATTTCTAAAAAGACAGTTTTTTAGACATTTTGTTTTAATTGCCGATTTGATGATATTTCAAAGATGGATAATTTTGATAAAAGTATATATGTATGACTTCATGTTTCATGTGATTGAGGTGTATTTGATATCAAAAGATATACTCTATGGTATTCATGCTTTGTTTTGTATGCTTTGGATGTTAGCTATTGGAGTAGCGCATTTGTAGGTAAGTAAATATGAAAGTTTGACATGGGTTAAGTATAAGTATAATAACAAGTTAATATAATATGAACTTATAACAATTTAGTAATTTTGATATATTGTTGATATGTTGATTTGTTTGTTTGAAGTTTATATTTGACCTGTTTGTCATAAGATTAGCTACCTTATGTTGTATAGAAGTCTGAGGTTTAAAGCTCAGTGGTTCAGTAAATATACTGTATCTTACAGTTAGCTAATGTTTGCGTTTTTAGCTCACGTAACCTTTATAAAGTAACCAGCCGTAGTTTAAGCTGACTAAACCACCACGGGTTTGGGATAGCCTTAGCCGCGGGTTTGGGTGGTTTGGTAGATAATAAGTTAGTTCCGGTTGTGAAAAAAATTGATGTTGCATTCAGTGCAGTGAGTGTATTATCAAGGTATGATATGTGTATGCTGTCATCGGATTAAGAGGAGATTTATAAGTTTGAGTATAATCACATATATTTGATTTCTATTTAAGTTCTTATTGTCACTTGTTATATTTTCATAAGATATGAGTTACTTACTGAGCTTTATAGCTCACACCCCAACAGTTTGCTAGTGTCGCAGGTTCACATTGGACTTAAAGAGCTGGAAGATTCTTGAGACGTTTTGTAGACAGCGGATCACCTGATGCAGCAAGTTGGTCTTGAGTCGTTGTATGGTTCTGGGTTGTGTTATGGGCTCCCACAACCCTAGTTTTATTTATTTATATCACCTGTGTAGTTTTAATCGTGCTGAGCACATAGTTGTTTATAGTTATTCTGTATGATGTCAGGCTGGAGGCCTATTTGTTTATAAGTTGAGATTATGTCAGGCCGAAGGCTTATTTGCTTATGAATTGAGAATAATGGTTTGTATTTGATATCAGGTTACCTCGAGGTGCTGGACTTTGATCCAGGTTTCATGATTTTTAGCAGAGGTCATGCCGAAATTTTAGTAGCATCAGAGGCTTATGGAGATGGGTTTTCCTATCTCCTATCGGTAGCATAATGGCGTTAGGTGGGATGTTACAAGAACTTTGATGCTCAACTTCAAAAACTTTGGCAAATTAATGCAGACACATCAAGGTATTTAGAAGAGTTTATAGAGTGCAATTGGTAAGGGCAGAGTTTTCAAGCAGAAGATATAACATGATGTTAACAAATATTGCTGAAAGTATGAACGCGTTGCTTAAAGAGGCTTGAGCACTTCTGGTGCTTAATTTACTTAACTTTATTAAGATGACCCTTCAGAGATATTTTTTTATCTAAAGAATCAACTGAAAATATTGTTACGCCGTTGATCCCGTGGGCGTATGAAAAAATAGAGAAATTGTAGGCATTGCATTTTCGCATGTGAAACCCGATGATGAGTCTCAGTTAGAGGCACTACCTTTTTAGCTAAGGATATTGCGGGAAATGGAGGTCGGAAGGGGAAATTCAGAATAAGTACGTCATCAGATTCATTTCGCAAGTTCACTGTCTTCGTTAGTTCTGCGTTCGTTACTTCGTTCGAACGTCAAGCAGATTGCGGGCGTTCGAATGGGCGTTCGAACGGCGTCGGTATTTCTGGTTTTGCTGCTAGCCTCACACCCCAGCCCAATTAGCCCCCCAAAGCCCATAAAACACATCCCAATTAATAAAACACATTTAAAACACATGAGAAATTAAATTAAATATTAATTAGATAATGTAATTAAATAAAATAATTAATTAAGTCATATACCAAATTAAATAAAACATAATATAATCATACATAATTAAGACAAATCAAATATATTAACTTCCTAACTAAACAAAATCACATACTAAATTAAAAAGATGTCATGCCTAATTAAAATCAATTATAACAAATTAAATATTTTGTATTCCTAATCTAGCCAAGATTTGCCCCCCCCTCAATCTAATCATTTCCTTGTTGAATACCAAATCAAATCCTCCTTTTAATGCCAAAATCCCTTCCTTGTGAGACAAGGTGAAGCCCTAGCCCTTCTCTATATAAACAACCCATAACCAAGACATGCACCCCTAGCTCATACACAAGACTTACACGAAAATCACAACACCAAGAGCCCTAGCCACTCACGGCAATAGCAAGAAGAAAAACACAAATAATTCTTTTCACCTCCCCCACCCCACAACCGAAAACAGCAGCCCCTAAACCTCCACACATCACCGAAAATACACCCCCAAACAGCAGCCCCTTTCCACCAAAAAATAGCAGCCCCTAAACCTCCGCACGTCACCGAAAATACACCCCCAAACAGCAGCCCCTTTCCACCGAAAAACAACAGCCCCTACACCTCCTAAAACACTCGGAATAGTCCATTGAAACGTCAAAACAGTGACCTGAACAGTGAGCAGAAAATACAGAGGAAACAGCAGCAAAACAGAGGCCGAACAGCAGCAGAACGGAGGCCGAACAGCAAGCAAAATAGCAAAACAGTGAGCTAGGACGCTAAACCAGTGAACCGGAGAAGTTGAGGAGCTTTACCCTTCCGACGTCCGTGAAATGCAAGCCTGAAAGTTTGCAAAAAAGGTTAGACCTGAGGGTATTTTCCACATTCGTTTTCTGTTTTATTTTCATTATTTATTGAGTATTGTTCGCATGATTGTTATGTTAAAGTGCATGTTGTGGCCCTTGAGTAGATAAATATGCATGTATCATGAAATAATGTATGTTGTGGACTTGGAATAAAATAAAAGATGTGTCAACTCTCGCGGTATATCGGATGGAAACCCGAACATAAATTTCATAGCTGATTCCGAATGGACGGTAGTATGATCTGTACTCAGGATACAATTTCACGTACCGCTTGAGTAAACGGTGCCCTCTTTTGTTTTATGTTGCTTCGGTTTATTTATTTTCTGATATTTGAATTCTGTATGTTACTTTTGTATGCATGATACAATCGAGCGCATGGGCTTAGTAAGTGCGATGAAAGGTCCTCTATTCGGAGGGGTTGAAATCCTTTACCACGATACTTTACCGCGCCGGTTGATGTGTGTTCGGTTGAACGCAAGATACGTTCAATCGGGCATACTAATTTTGATATTATTGTTTCTTTATTCTTTGTATGCCTGATTCAATCGAGCGCATGGGCTTAGTAAGTCGGATTAAAGGTCCCCTATTTGGAGGGGTTAAAATCCTTTACCACGATGCTTCGCCGCGCCGGTTGATGTGTGTTCGGTTGAATGCAAGATACGTTCAATCGGGTACACTAAGTTTGATATTATTATTTCTTTATTCTTTGTATGCATGATACGATCGAGTGCATGGGCTTAGTAAGTCGGATTAAAGGTCCCCTATTTAGAGGGGTTAAAATCCTTTACCACGATGCTTTGCCGCGCCGGTTGGTGTATATCTGATTGCATGTGAGATGAGTTCAATCGGATACGTGAGGTCCCACATTGTGGATTTTTTTGCCTATGAATGTATTGCATGCATCAGGTCTGGTTCCGTTCTAACGCATTCTCGAACGCCACACGAACACGAACCTTCTGTTTACCGTTCGAACGCGTTCTCGAACGTTACGCGAACGAGCACGCATTTTCTTAGTTTCATCATGCATCATGTCTGGTTCCGTTCGAACGCGTTCTCGAATGCTATACGAACGTGAACCTTCTGTTTACCGTTCGAACGCGTTATCAAACGCTACGCGAACGCGCACGTATCTTCTTAGTGTTTCATGCATCAGGTCTGGCTCCGTTCGAACGCGTTCCCGAACGCTATACGAACGTGAGCCTTCTGTTCACCGTTCGAACGCGTTCTCGAACGCTACACGAATGCGCACCCACTGAACTGAGTTATTTTCATCAGATTTCGTACCTAATTGTCCCTAGTAGTTATTCCTTCGTATGATAAACCTGATTGTTTCTATGCATTATGCAAGATTGTGTAGGTGTCGTTCATCTGTATTCCCCACATGTATGAGTATAATGTGTTTATTAACTTGTATGCTTGCCGTGTGTTAATCTTTATGTATGCAAATTGAGACATAGATTACATACTAATAGGCTGTATGCAAATTCAGATATGTGTTACATGTAAATTTAGATGAACTTGTTGATGTATGCATGTGAATTTAGAAGCATGATACTCTTGGAAATAAGGTTACTTAAACTTGATTAAATTATTACATAAATCCTTTCATTACAAGTGACATAAGTAAGGGACCATTCCGAACCCAACGGTTTGAGGTCTTCCCTTCCGAGGGGTGAGTGCGGCCTTAAATCTCATTTTCCTGGTTCACACCAGGTGGCGACTCCATTATTCTTCGGTTTAGTCCCCCGTGGCTACTCCGTACTCCCGACCGGGCCGCGAGCCCGGGACAGCATGCGTCGTCCAGTTTCTGTGTCCCACAGAAATATATAGTGAAATCGCATCGAATGTCCATATCACCAACTGATCGCTATAAGTTTGAGGTCTGTGGTGGAGACATGATTGAAATTGTCAACATAATGGAGAAGACGTATACGTGCATAAAATTTGATTTAGAGCAACTTCTGTGTGCACACGCATTGGCTGTAGTGCAGTTGCTAGAATCAAACGCTCTAGTCTTTGGAGTAAGATATATAATACAACCACCTTTTGTACTTCGTATGGGGAAACTATCCATCCTGTTTGTGGCCAATCTGATTGGGTCTTACCAGAAGAGTTATCAGGTATAGTATTATTACTTTTTCATTGAAAAAATATTCAAAAATAATTTTAACTAATCTTTTGATTCTCGATGCAGGTTTGAATGTATTGCCACCAAATGAGCTTGTTTCGACGGGACGATCGAAAACAAATAGAAGACTATCACAGGACGAACAAACAGTGCAAGTCATATGCGATCGATGTGGCGAACGTAAACATAATAGGCGTTCATGCATGACTCCTCTTAGCCAAAATCCAAGTCAACATTAATTTTAACTTACGTAAACAGATTTAATGTATTAGAAATTGATGTTTTTGATTTATATTTTCCAACTTATATGTAAAAATCCTATGTATCAATAAAATCATTAACTATTTCGTTGAACATCAAAATCAATATTGTATCATCATAAAAGACTAAGTTTTTGTAGTGAGAATAAATTAGGAATGCCCAATTTATTAACTTTTTTTTCAAACTTCAGAAATCCGAAGAATACTTCGGAGATCCGAATTAATACTTCGGAATCCGAAGTAATAGTTCGGATATACAAAATTTTGAAAAAATAAATAAATAAATAAATTAGAAAATGGCAAACGTTATGATTTATTTTGATAAATGATTATTTTTTTCTTATTATTATTAATTTCCCTAGATTTAATGCACTTTGTATGCATTTATCATACAAGTACAAGCAAGCATATATAATTGAAAATTATCGAAAATAAAAAAGTACACAATTAAGTTGGGAATCTAGCTAGATATTATTTTGCTCATTTGTGAAAGAACTCAAATATTGGAATATTTGACACTTGAACTGGAAAATCATCAATTTCATCCATCCAAGGATTCTCCTCCTCCTGGTCAGGATTGATATTCCTCAATGCACTCCACACAACAGAGGTGCACTTGAATCCTGATCCAAAAGAAACTTGCCATATCCTGTCACCTTTCCGAATTCTTCCTTTACCCTCACAGTAACCCAAAACATACCATACTGAACTACTTGCAGTGTTCCCAAATCTGTAGAGAGCCATTCTTGAAGGCTCCATATGCCATTCACTGAGTCCAAGCTGCATCTCTACATTATCCAACACCGGCTTCCCTCCAACATGGATGCAAAAATGTTCAAAAGCCAACTTAAAATCCGGGATATATAACTTGTTTTTCATCTTAAAGAATTGTCTTGCTACTGAAGATGCAAGAAACAAGAATTGCTCTGACATTGGAAGAACTAAGGGTCCAAGTGAGGCGATATGAGTCTTGAGGGATTGGCCAACGACAGTGGTGAGGTCTTTAGAGACTCTGATTCCAATATTTTGGGACTCATCCTGTTTTTGGGCGATGCAGTTGTAGCTTTTGTCGTCGGAACCCATGTGGGTGCGAAGGGTTTGAACTAGTTGATACTTTGAGCGGCGGCGATCGGACGATCGGTTGGAGAGGAGAATTGCGGCGCCGCCCATGCGAAAGACACAGTTTGAGATTGCCATTGATTGGTCATTGCCTGAATACCAGTTTAAGCCTATGTTCTCTGTGCTGACGACTAGAGCATAGGAATTAGGATGCATCTGTTACAATGGAAGTAATTAGATCGATGACTGTGAAATAAAAGTTGAAATTTACTGATATGACTTTTAAATAGTAATTTTGATAAATCAAACATCACAGTAGATCTCAAAAAGACAAGCAAAAGACAATCTATTTGTGAAAAATATTACTTTACCCAACAGTTATGATCGAGTTCATGTCCAAACAAATAAAAATATTAAATAATAATTTTTTTATATTTATCGGACAGAATAACAACATTATCTTTTTGACACATCCAAAAACCCTATAGAAATAAAATCAATCAAAGGAATAAGACAAGTTGGGGGTTAAACCTGTAAAAGCCTTTGAGCCAGGTCTATAGATATAAGACCCGCACTGCAACCCATACCACCAATATTATAGCTTAAAATGTTGGATCTAAGCTTGTAGTGATTCACAACCATGGCTGACAAAGATGGTGTAGGACTGAACATGCTGCAGTTCACTATAAGAATCCCAATGTCACTAGGCTTCACTTCAGTTTTGGTCAAGACCTTGTCGACTGCTCCAATTATTACAGCCTCCGTCTCCTTCCATGCCTCAGCAATATTTCTGCTTTCAAACGGATTGTCCATCATGGCTTTCGGCACATATGACATGCTCCCAATTCCTGAACCCTCTATTATTTTCTTCTGAAAGGCTAAAATTTCTTCCGAAAATACCCCTGTTTTTGTTAACATTTCTATCATACGGTCTTCATTGCACATGTGAGATGGGTCTGGCTTGTAACATGCAAAGTTCACCAAGTAAACTTTTCTCGGACGACTCATTAAGTAAATGGTCGAGATCAACACAAGGGAAACCAAGCTTAGAAGCATTGTCACTGTCAATGAATCATCAACCGTTAAATAATCGAAGCCAAGCTTAACGTATTTGAGTTCATTTTGCAAGATTCTGTCATTTTCATAAGCCATTGATTGATTCCTGCAACACTGCTTGCAAGAAAAGTAAAAAAGAAAAAAGAAAAAAGAAAAACATTAGTTTACGTAGTTAATGAAGAAGCAAAACAAAAGAAGGTATCGTCAAGGGAAAGTTGGGTAGCAAACCTAGTTGAAGTTAAACTTGTTAAAGAGTGAGGCAGCAGTTTATGCAAATTACAAGCAGCGGTCTAGGGAATTTATAATGGATTCGGATCTATTGCATTTGGTGGGAAAATGATCATATAACCCCTCATATTTGACAATTAATAGAAATCCCTATAATACTTAAAAACTAAACAAATTTCTTTTGTTTTCCAAAAATACCCTTTCTCATTAAAGCTATCAGTTAGGGACGACAATCGGGATGTCTCGTCCCATCCCAATTACTATTCGGAATGAAGAAGTCATCTCAAATCTCGATTGATATTTTGAATTGAGACGAAAAATCATTATGAATCTCGAACCAAATAGTGTGGGATCCGAAATCCCATTCGAGATTCGAGAAAAAAAATCATCCCAAATCCCCACTCAATTTTTTATATCGGTCTGAATTCCAATTGAAATTTTCACTCGGGACAAAAAATTATCCCGAATTTTGGATCAAATAGGACTGAATCCCGATCAGGATTCGGTGTTTAGGATTTTCTACCAACCCTACTATCAGGTGAGTTTTATTATATTTATTTAATTTTTACATATTAGGGATTTGGATTAATTTTGGGATTATGCTCATTTTCCTTTTATTGTATTGGATTTAGATTTAGATTTTATATTTTATTAATAAAAATCTCATTTGAAGAGCCCATAAAAAATCTCAAAATTTAAGACCATCATGAACCGTGCCCATATATGAATGCGACATGTATGTCACATCAATTAATCTTTTTAACTGTTTACTCGCAGAAATTATTTACTTAAAGTAAATTGAAACGTCGAGCAGTGTACACTTACAAAAAGATCTGCTTTACAAGAATCAAATGAGGAAAGAAATTTCTAATTTTGTTGTAAATAATATGCTCTCGTATTTTAATATTTACAAGAAATTTAGGGATAATAATTTTAATATAATCTCTCGTTATAAATAGAGAATATCTCTTGTAATTTATAATTCATAATTGTTGATGGTGATTTTTGGGTCCGAAGGTTCCTGAAATATGAAAAAGCGTATAGAGGGGATTTCCATTTCCCGAGTAAGGGACCCAGGCCCAAGAAGTATAGGCATCTGGCCTGACAAGGTGATCAGAGTTAGTCTGCACCTGACGCCCGACCCGGGGTGGAGAAATATTTAGAAAAAGATATTCACCAGATGCCCGTGTTGGACAATTATGACCCATAGCATAATTATTTGTACATAACATGATGTTGTTGTACAAATTAACTATGTGACAAATGAATTTGCTCTTTTATTATTTGTAATTGGATTACCGGGATATATAAATGATAAAAGTCCATATGATTAGTTCCGGATTAATAAGATATGAGACATTATTAATCCACTAAGGTTTAATCATTAAAATATCTCTAGTCGTAGTATTATCGAGATTGGACATCGATAATGCGGAATAGACTAGTATTGCACTTGTGCGCGTTGTGGGAGCATAACGGCATAGTTCTCATATATTTAAGTATTGGATACTTATAGTCAAGGCTGCAAAAGATGAAGTTGAAGGGGCTTGATTGTTGGAGTGGATGATGGTGATTGGATATAAGTCGCCCTAACTATCACACATCATTAAAGGCATCCCCGTCTGTAAGTCCTTCACAGAAAACCCAAAAGGATCAAATTCAACAGAAGCGTTATTTTCGGTAGTAAATTTTCATACGCATGGAGAACATTTTTAAGAGATAGTGGAGGGTATGGAGGTGATAAATTTGTACTACCATAACCACGAATTGGAATGGATTGGCCATTTCCGACAATTATATCATGGTCATTGCTCAAATTAAAATAGGACGAGAGATTACCTGGCGTGGATGTCATATGTGATGTCGCCCCGGTGTCCATGTACCAAGTCGGGTTCGATTGGGATAAACTCAGAGTGTGTAAGGCAGCCTCAATTTCGGTTTGGTTGGGGGCAATTGTGGTGTGGGCTTGATGTTATGGTCATGGGCCGAGAATGGTATGATGCCGCTGTTGAGGGGTGGTGTTGGTTCTGGCCCAATTGGAGGTAGGATAAGGGCATGCAGGGATATCCCAAGGCTGCCATGCCCAAGGTTGCCAAGGAACCCCTGCCCATGGTGGCTGTCGCTGAGAGGGTGTGCCGGACCGACCACCGCTGGTATTCCCCTAACTACCAGAGCCATCGTGGCCACCTCTGTTGGAGTTTCTGCCACTACCTTTGTTGTTACGGGTCTTGGGTTTGTTATGATTTTTACTGTTGTGTCCAAGATTGTGTGGCCTGGTTTCGGAAAAGGATGGAGCATCATCAGATGCACTGGATAACATGGCAGAGTCGGTGTCGGTAGCTGCTTTCTTGGTAAAACCATCTTCCTCGAGAGTAAGCATAGAGC
Organism: Zanthoxylum bungeanum; assembly: GCA_019454045.1. NCBI lineage: Eukaryota > Viridiplantae > Streptophyta > Magnoliopsida > Sapindales > Rutaceae > Zanthoxylum > Zanthoxylum bungeanum. The sequence continues at coordinate 23,267 of SKCR01017200.1, read as the reverse complement.
GAGCATGGTAAAAGAGGGGAAATGGCTTACTTTGACGAATCAACGTCCCAACACTGCTATAGGCATCTGTTAAGCCCGCAACTAACTGTAACACCAACCGGTTGTTGCTAACCGGAGTTCCAACATTTTTAAGTTGATCGGCTAATATCTAAGCCGTTGACAGTATGCCGAGACATTTGGGAAAACACTCATATGAGTAGAGGAGAATTCATATTCGAGAGTCACAGTGCGAGAATGTTCATTGTCTTGGAAGTGATCACAGAGACGAGTCCAAGCAGCCATTGCTGTCTGATCGGGTTCAATAATAGTATGCAAGAGATATGTAGAGATGGTGGAATAAATCCACTAAAGAACGGTTGCATCAAGAGTTGACCATAGTTCTGTCTCCTCGGTGGTGGTGGGTGGCGCTGTTTGATCGGATGTTGGAGCAATGATGTGGTCAAGAACTCGATGAGAGCGAGCGTGGACTTTAAAGAGTTCTGCCCAAGTGGAATAATGGACATTTTCGATCTCAAGAACAATAGGGATATAGGTACGTATGTTGGATACAGCAAGTGCTGGATGAAACGGGACTTTGGAGGAAGACATGGTGAAGGTGTTGATGATGGAAAATGCCGCTGATGGGGGGGGGGGGGGGGAGGAGGCAGGCGAAAGCTTAATGAAGGAAGAAAATGAAGGAGGAAGGAAACCTTTGATCTTCTGATACCATGAAGGTAATTGTTTTCCCTGAATATTTCATTAACAAAGTTGATGTTATATACACCATACAAGAGACATGTTGGGCTAAGATTAAGGCCAAGTTTAAGGAAATTAATTAGCTAAAAATATGCCAAACTAATTTAGAATATTACAAAAGATTACAAAAGATATCAATAGGATTATTTTAGGAATATTTTAACATATATTCCATAAAAAATAGATAAAATGTTAAATGAAATTTACTTATGCAAAAAGAATACATTTTCAAGTTAATTATTTTTAAATCTTCTTATTGAGCCATGTGGTGGCTCACTATTCAATTCTATTAAATAAGAATCATATTACAATAAGAATATATTAAATTATAAAATTAAAATATCTCTAAAATTAATTTTTTTATTAAAAAATTAAAATTAGAAACCTATAATAAAATAAAAACATAATCTCTTATTAAAATAAAAAAAATATATTAATTTAATATGTGTTACCTAATCTCAGCAATAATTTTATATTATTAAGTTATAAAATTATAATATCTATAAATTAATTTTATTTTTAAATTATAAAATTAAAATAATAAATTATTAAAATAAGAAACTTATTGTGATATAAATATAGAATATCCTATTTATTAGTAAATTATAATATTAAATATCTTTATAATTTTTTATTATTAAAATAAGACACCTATTATAATATAACAATATAATCTTTAATTAAAATAAGAAATCTATTAATTTAATTTAATTAATTAATAATGAATAAGAAATCTATTATAAATAAAAAGATAATCTCTTATTAAAATAAAAAAAACATATTAATTCAATACGTGATACCTAATCAGTACAATTAATTTTTTATTATTAAGTTATAAAATTAAAATATCTCTAAGAATAATTTTTTTATTTTAAAATTATAAAACTATATATATATAAATATATATATATATATATATATATAAGTTAAAAATTTTAAGTGTTCATATCGCGCCAGATAGCTGCTCACTATTAAATTATATTAAATAAAAAACCTATAACCATAAGAATACATTAAATTGTAAAATTAAATATTTCTAAAATTAATTTTATTATTAAAAATTAAAATTAGAAACCTTTAATAAAATAAAAACATAATCTTCTATTAAAATAAGAAACTTATTGATTTAATACGTGTCACATAATCTCTATAATAATTTTTTATTATTAAATTATAAAATTAAAATATCTCCAAAATTTAGTTTTTATTTTAAAATTATAAGATTAAAATAATAAATTATTAAAATAGGAAACTTATTGCGATATAAAAAATAGAATATCATATTTATTATTAAATTATTATATTAAATATCTTTATAATTTTTTATTATTAATTATATAATTAAAATAAGAAACATATAATAATATAAAAATATAATCTCTAATTCAATAAGAAATCTATTAATTTGAGTAATTAATTAATAAAAAATAAGGAACCTATTATAAAATAAAAACATAATCTCTTAAAAAAGAAACTTATTGATTTAATACGTGGTACCAAATCTCTACAATTAAATTGTTATTATAAATTATAAAATTAAAAATCTCTAAAATTAATTTTTTATTTTAAAATTATAAAATTAAAAGAATAAATAATTGAAATAAGAAACATATTACAATATAAAAATAAAATCTCATATTTCTTATTAAATTATAAAATTAAAATATATCTTTAATTGTTTATTATTAAATTATAAAATAAAAATAAGAAATCTATTACAATATAAAAACATAATCCTATTAAAAAAAGAAAATTAATTAAATTAATTGATACTGTAATTTCTTATTATTAAATTATAAAAATAAGTCATAAAAATTATATATATATATATATATGGTACATAATCTCTATAATTAATTTTTTTATTAACTATTATAATAAAAAAAAATATATTGTAATCTTCTATTAAAATAACAAAAATACATGTGACACCTAATCTTTACAATGAATTTTTTATTAGTAACTTATAAAATTAAAATAAAAAATTTATTTCAACGTTAAAACATATGCTCATACTAAAATAAGAAACAGAAATAACAGTCGTCCACAAAAACTAGACAAGTTTAATTTTTTTTTTTTTTGGGTTATATTGTTATTTTTTATTTTGAATTATTTTTACAAGTTTTTCATGAATTTTTTATTATTTGTTGTGATTTATGATGCAGACTCTGATTATAAGCTCTTGATATCTGTGAAGGTCAAGATTTCAAGTTCGATAAGAAATTTTAAGTTTAAATTGAATAAATTACATTGAATTTCATTGGAATTCATCCAAAAAATAAATATTTTTAAAGTTATTTATAACTATAAATATATTTTCAAATGAGAGAGTAAGACGAGAGAAAACTCTAATGTAAATTTGAAACATTGTTTGAGAATTGATAAACAAACAAATGAGATATAAATATTAAGTATAAGTAAATCAATTATCTCAATTAGATTATAAAACCAACCAAATCCGGATAATTTATAAGATCAAAACCTAAAATCTTATTAAGATTTTATTATGATATGAAATTATAGTTTAAGATGTACTCACCCGCACAAAGTACTTGACCTATACTAGTAATAATTATTGACAACTGTTTTTCGTTCCATGGGTGATTTGGGAAAATCGATTATTCAAACAAAGTCTCCACCAAACAGTGAATTTGTTTGGTTTATTGGGAACCAAATCAAACTTGGCAAACAAATCATAAAACACAGACAATACAAATAATTTAACATGGTTTAGCGGAATGGATCCAACCTACGGCCACGGGAACAAAGGAAAATAAACTTTTATTACCACCTCGGGTCAGACCGACCTCCTTATCTCTCGCTTACACTAAGCTTTTTTTCTCTCTTTACAAGTTATCAAAATGCGTGAGAAAAATTAACCAACCCCTTACAATGAGTTCTCAACTCCTTTATATAGTGTATCTAAACCCACTATTTCGCCAACTCGTGATGTCAACCACGTTAACAAGTTATCATTGCATAGGCTCTCTTCCCCAATCAACCTACAAGCAGAAGCACCGCCGCCTGGCACAACTACTCTATGCCATCTGAAACTCATTAATTCACCCTTTTTGGTAACTGCTACACACTATGCCCATGTGCCAACCTGTATTCCAACCATAGACGCGGTTTCGTGTGTCGGTGGATAAGCTTGAGACTCTCTTCCATCCCATCAGCCGCTGGTCTACATCTATCTCATCAATCTTTGGGAGGCTCAAACTTCCATTTAGGGCTTACGTCGTCCCTCTAAAAGCATGATGCTGCAACCCCGACCCATATCCTCGGGTCGATACACCGAAACAAGTGATGTCCTTCTTTGCATCTACTAACATGTCAAGTCGACAGAGATATCTTCACTTTCTTCACATTCTCTTCAAAAGGGTCAAACCAACATTAAGCTCTTCCTTAGCCGCTTTAGTTATGGCATGTAGAAACATTGTGAAATAGCTTCCTTTGATGAAAGTCTGAACTGTTATGAATTTCTTCTAGCTTATATCTTCTAATGATCACCTTCCCCGGGTGTATATGACTGTGCCTCTGCTGGTTCATCCCGAGTCCCTTTCATAGTGCTTCAAAGCCAAAACCGGCATCTTCGGGTCGGTCTTCAAATATAGTTGAATGATCCACTGGTCGGGTCGAATGCCTCTGGGCCTTGGGCTTGGATCCCCATCCTTACAAAGACCTTGGGCCTCGATCTTGATAAGTGAAATCTCCTTAATACCCTTCTCCATATTTCGAGTCTTCTCGAGTCCGAAGATCACCATCAACAATAATAAATTTTATACATTTTTTTTGGTTTTCATTGAACGCCAAAAAAAATCTATCAAGTAAAAAAAAAAAAAAATACGAAGAGATGTAGATCATATCACATAAGATTACAATAAGAAAGCTTAAAACACACCTAATAAATTAACAACAGATGTAGAAAACTAGACTTCTCTCCAACAGCACAAAAGGCCTAAAAATAGACTACATTTAAGGTCCGTTTGTAAAATAATTTACGGAAAATATTTTCCATATTTTATGGCATTTAGGATAATTACGGAAAATCTAATCAATGTAAATTATTTTATGATTAATGAAAAAGTTAAATCATTTTCTAAAAATTGACTTACGGAATATAATTTCGTAAGTCATTCTAATAATTTTTTCTTTTATCCAAATTTTCATTGTTGGGGTTTGGGTGGTAATTCAGGTAAACGCAGCGGAACGCGGGGAAAATCAACATTTTCCGATTTCAATTAATTTTCTTGCGTAATTAAAATAAACTAATTTATTTCAATTACTCAATACTTAAAAACTGACATTTTTACCCAAAAATCAGATTTTTCAGAATTTACCATTTTGCCCCAAAACTTTGTATTTTAATCATTTTAGTCCAAAATTGTCAAATACAATTCTAATTGATTCCAAATTAATTCTAAAATGATTTATTCATGTCTTATACATGAAAATATAATTTTGCAACTCAAGAAAATAATTTTCCCCTAATTGCCGAATGGTCCTTCAATTTTCAAGAATTTGTAATTTGGTCATTTTGTTCAAAACATGTCAAGATCAAATTCAAAAATTCCCAAATTTAATATACATCATATATACACTAAATCTCATCACATATGAAAAGCCCCAAATTTGATGATGGTTAAAAACCCTAATTTTTATAATTTCACAAATTAACAAATTAACACCAAATTAATCAAATTCAAGTCTTTAATTCAATTCTTACAACACCAATCAAGTCTCACCATCATGAAATAGCTCAAGAACAATTCTAGGTTTAACATGAGCGGCTAAAAGACTCTAGAATGGCAACTAGCCATCAAAATGGCAAAAGAAAGATTTATAAACCATTGTAAGCATTCTTAATAATCATACATGCTTCCATCTTCAATCAAGCCCCAAACCATCAAATCACATTCATAAAAGAGTAGAGAACAAACTAGGCTACATATGTTGAAGCTTAGTGACCGGCGTAAACACAAACGTATAACGCAAGCGCACGTATCGTTCAAGTAATATAAAAATATCGATCTCACGACTACGAGGACTTAATTCCTATTGTTTTTATTAATTATTGATACTATTTATTTACATGTATCTAATTATTGGGAGAATGGAATTGATTGCTTTTGGTTGGTTGAATATGGATTTGCTAATTAAAATAAAAACAGACTCAAAAGAAAATACTAAGGAAAATAAAAGAAAAAACTCAAGGATCTAGGGTCGTGACTCCACACAATATTAATATATAGATGAATTGATTCTCTTATCTATGTGTAATAAATCAGATTGCTAACCTGGAACATGAAAATATGCAAAAGCCACGCAAATACCCGGTATAACCTAATTGAACCATATGTCTATGTCAACCAAATTACCTAGATTCATTAAGATTAAGTTCCAATTATGGCTACCCCCGCCCGACAGGTATATGTCTATCATGTAAGGAAATCTATTAAAGGGTTATCTATCCTCAAGGAAGATCGTGGGCTATTGAATCTAAGGCTGAAACCTAGAATTCCTATGTCTAGTTCATTTTAAGTTTACAACATCAATCTTATTGGTGATCAGACAACAAGAAGTATTAAGCTTAAGACTCAATAAACAAACTAAATAATTACCAATAAAAAGAAAATCAATTATTAAGTGTGAATATTGTGTTTCATCACTTCCCTAGAATAAAATAAAATGATGGGGGTTAGATGATCCACATTTAATATTTCTTATCTAGGAATCTCACTTATTATAAATATAAATTATTTTATATTCTGTTTTCTCAGGAATTAACAGTGTTAAACATTTAAAACCAGCCATATAGGCGTTATCCATTTAGTCTAATTAACCAGCCAAATAGGCGGTAATTATCTGTCACATAAAGACCAGCCATATAGGCGGTAAAGTAATTTATATTTAGATCGACCATATAGGCGGTAATAAAGTCTGCCATTAATTAATCCGGTTAAATTATAATTTATAAATTATAATTAAGTGAGATTTACCTAGATAATTATATTAAATGTTTCACATTTTACCCCAGTGGTAAATTAACTACTGAACATAAAAAAAATAAAAATAAAAAGAAAATAAAATTTTATTACAAAAAGTAAAAGTGCATAATTGAAAATACTAAAAGTAAAAATGCTTAATTTAAATTACAAAAACTGAAACACAAAAGATGCAATCCTTAGAGTCCTTACAAAACTCAAGGAAGACATGCTTTGAATTCTGAAATCGAGCAGAATTTATAGGCGTCAGTATGGGGTTGGCATCGCGACGCCAAGCTCGAGTTGCGACGCTAATATTTGTCGACGTGGCAGCTTCTGGTTCGTCAGGTGAGATTCTGGATAAGGTGATAAGGTGACACGTGGCAAGGTGGTTGGGAGTTCAATTATTGCGACACGTGGTAGCTTCTGATTGGCTGATTCAGATTCTTATCCGCCACGTGTCGATTTCAGATAAGTGAGTCAATAATTGGCGCTGACGTGGCACACGTGGTGACAGGGACTGTCGGCACCATAGAATTACGACACGTGGCACGCTGTGATTGGTTGATGATGACGTGGCGATGATGTGGCACTTTGACTCGGTCAACCGGTGATGTGGATGATGACATGTCAGACAGGTGGAGTGACACGTGGTGACATGTGGCGATGACGACTGTTGGTATCGTAGGATGATGACACGTGGCACGGCGCACGTTTGTAGATCGGCTGTGATGGTGACGTGTGGCACGGCGCACGTTATCAAAGTCAAACTTTTCTCAGATTCTGACTTGTGGACCCGGTGCACGTTAGCACTGTTCGGCGCATGTTAGGCGTCACGACGCCAAAGGCTTGGGCGTCGCGACACGCTCAAATTTCCAAAATGCCCTTTTGTCCAATTTTCACTGTTTTGGCCCAAATCACCTCCAGAATGTCCTGAAACTTTATTTATCTACAAAATAACACAAAGCATATCAAAATATTCACAAAACTCAAGAAACTATACAAAATATTAGGTCAAATGAGTGGGAAATAGTGATATAATTACCACTCATCACACCCCCAAACCTAACATTTTGCTAGTCCTCGAGCAAAACATAGAATAAAATAACATAAACATTTTTAAAATAAAATTTAACTAAGCCACTTTCGTAGGGATCACAGTTGCATTTAGCGTATGCAACAAGCTTTAAACCCCTAGGTGTCCGTAGTGGACGAGTTGTAGTCTCGTGAGGGTTTACAGTAATGATACCCACAAACATTTTACAAAAGTAAAATGTAGTGAAACTAATGCACACCAAAGCAAAAAGACAAGCGAAAAGAGAATAAAGAAGTTAGTGACTAATCAGGTGAAACTTCTACTCCAAGTTACTAGTTGTTTTCTTTCTTTCTAAATTACCGAATAAGTAAATTCTCATATTATATTTACCATTCTCCATATACACAACCGACAAAATATTAAACAACTCATTTTTGCCCACAACAGTCACAAGTGCAGTTGATAAGAGAGTAATATTTTTGTCCTAAAATTTTATCAGAATTCACACCTTTTATAGCAATGGAATAATTTTTTTGATTTTTTTTTTGATTTATATACAATATCTTCCATTTATGTAGCGAATGTTGGGTCGGTGGCTCCCAAACCAGTTGGCTTTAGGACACTAGATGTTAAGACACCCCTACAGACTTAATTACTCAGACTTCATATATATATATATATATATATATATATATATATATATTTGCAGCATCTTTGATCCATGTAGCGAGCTTTGGGCCAGTGAATCCCAAACCAGTTGGCTTTAGGGCACTAGGTGTTAAAACACCCTTACACACTTAATAACTCAGATCTCAGATGTTTTTTTTTTCCATTGCTTTTTGAGATGCTTCCTCCAATTAAACTAGAGCACTGAATATTAAAAACTTTTCAATTTTAGCTCATGTTCGTATGTTACAATGCATGTTGATAATATCTGCTAACTGAGCATATGAAGATCCATTTTAGTCAGTTTTATGGAGAATTTACAAATTAAATAATTTAAAATGAAATAAACAAAAACTAATTGTTTCAAAAATGGTTTGAGATATGTCCCAGGAGTGGAAATTCCTTACACATCTATCTCTTACCAATTTCACCTTTTTAGTCAAAATAAAACACAAAAACACAAAATATTTTTGTAATTTTTGAAAAAATTTCAATTTTTTTTTGTATTTTTCAAAAAATTTTGGACTAAAAATAAAAACACACACAAACTAAAAACAAGATACTAATTAACTAATTCCCTCCCCCTAAACCTAAATGAGACATTGTCCCCAGTGTCTTAAATATAAGAAGAAGAGTTTGGAAGATATTACCTGGTTAGCTGAAATTTTACAGGAAAAATTACCGATTAAGATCTATGTCCAATTTACGCTTCTTACCCCGATCGTTATTTGACCAGCTCAACTTGGAAAGAATGGGGTCAATTTTTTGTTCAAAGGCTAGGATTTGGTCAATTAGTTCTTCGGCCTTTGTTGCAGTCAGGAAAATATCATGTACTGATTTTGTCTTTTGGCTTCCGCAAGAAATACAAACAGAAAATCGGAAAAATGTTCAATTTTAAGTAATCCAATGGGCTTCCGATGAATGTTCAAGTACGCCCATGAAGCCACTGTGAATATTTCTTCAAATGTTCCGAGCCCACCTGGTAAAGCAATAAACGCATCAGCAGTATTGACCATTTCAAGGAGTTGTTCAGACATCCCTGAGACAATACGTTCATCTCTATTTGTTTTTCCGATTATATGTTCGTCCGCCAAAGTTTTTGGAATGATTCCCAAAACATGACCGCCACCATCATGAACGGATTTTGAAATGCTTCCCATCAATCCAAGATTACCACCGCCATATACTAGGTGCATATTTCGTTCTGCTATGACTTTCCTCAATTCCTTTGCAGCCTCAATGAATTCTGGTTTATTACCAGAATTGGATCCACATAAAACACAAATTCGCTTGACTCACTGCTGTGAAGTTGCTTCCATTTTCTTTCTTTTATTTGGATATATATCTGGATGTGTCAAAGAGAGAAATGTAGAGCTGAATTTATTGAACCTGAAAATGGGTGAGTAATAGTAGCACTAATACCTGCCAAATGACAATTATTAGATGAACGTTAAAATAGATCATGAAAAGTTTAAAAGTTTAGATCTTGTCGGCGAAAATAAAAGAAATAAAACAAGAAAAGCAAATCAAAGCAATTATTAAGGCAACCGAATTGTGTACGCAATACGTCACTAGCTTAGTATAAATTCATAAGGATGCGTCTCAAGAATTCATTCTTTACTCAGCCATCACAAATGAATTAGCTCTCTTCTTTGTGATTGCCAAACACCATTCATTCTGTCTTAAAATGCTCCGTTTGTGCTTTTCCCTACAAAAATAACACACAAAATTAAAAACTCTACAACATGTATACACAAAATATAAAATTAGAAATTACAATAAAGTGCATGGGTTGCCTCCCTGCTAGCGCTAAATTTTTCGTCTTCAGCCAGACGTGACTGAAATCCATCTGTCAAGGAGGTTTCAGCGTCGTTTTGGATGTCCGATTAAAGACAATCCCATGAGCGTTTCTTTTGAATGGTCTCTTCCAACTATAAATAGGCAAAAAATATTTTTTCTCATTCAGTGCTTGTGCCACCTTTTTAACCTTTGTTGCTCCAGTGGTTCCTGAAAAGAAAGAAAGAAAATCAGGAGGTCTCGTATGGTGCTTAACCTTGAATGAAAGTTCCATTCTATCAAGCTTCTGGGAGATATCTTTGAATTGTACTCCCCAAAACAGTGATGTTTCGCCTGAATGCTCTGGATCTTTAATAAGTCAGACATTTGCTCCTCTATTTGTTATGTTTCTTGCTCCACCTTTTCTTCACAGATGTATTTTAGGATTTCTGTATTCAATTCTTCATCTGTCATCTGTGAAATGCAAGCTCCATAAGTGTCAATCTGAGGATGTAAAATTATGTCTGTTTTTAGGTCTTCATCCTTTGATCTGAGTGAAATGATTAGTTCAGGTAGATCTTCTTTAACATTTGTGCAATGGAAGCTCCAATATCTTCATTTTGAGGATACAGAGTTTCATCCTCAATTGTTGTTGGTGTAGTTGGTACAAACAACTCAGCTTCATCTTCGTCAGAGTCAGAATAATAAAAATCAAATCGAGATTTTGTCAGTTTGGGTTTCTGAAATGATACCTCTAGTTCCTGATACTGCTCATCCTCCTCTTCTGCTAAAGTGTCATCATGAAATGCTTGGTACTTGAAGGCTTCATCAGTGTCATCTGAAAATGGTCCATGAGGTATGTAGCTCTGGTTTTCTGTTAATTGTCTCGTCTTATCTATCAATCTCTGAATGGATTCTGATTGTCTCTGAATACTTTCGAGTTGATTCTGGTATGTTTCAAGTATTGCATCCAACTTTTCATATCGTTTCTTGTTCCAATCTTTGAGCATGTCAATCATCTGATCTTCTTCTGATGGTTCTGGTTCTTGATGAAGATCGTAGATAGATGATGGATAAGATGGAAAATATTATTGTTTTTTCGTACCATGAAGGATTTTGATAGCTCTGCCACCCTGGATTGTAGTTGTACTCACAATGATCTCTCGGGTGGTTACCATTACATATGTCACATCTCCCCATTGCGTTCTGTTGAGCAATTGTAGTATTGCTTGGTTCTTACATCCAGTGATAGACGTTGGGCTGTACAACAGGCCTCAGAAAATCGGACTGTTGCTCTCAGATTTGGGGTGTATCTTCTAGTAAAGCTCGTGATCTATCAATCTCCCAATAATGTTCCATTTTTCAATTACGTGAAAACAAAAGAAATAAATAAAAATTACAGATAAAAATAAAGAAAATTAGATACAAGTAAATTAGATAGCTTCAAAATTAATAACTCAAGAAAAATAAGTCCCCGGCAATGGCACCAAAAACTTTACCGGTGTAAACACACACGTATAACGCAAGCGCACGTATCGTTCAAGTAGTATAAAAATATCGATCCCACAAGGACTTAATTCCTACTGTTGTTATTAATTATTGATACTATTTATTTACAGGTATCTAATTATAGATAGAATGGAATTGATCGCTTTTGGTTGGTTGAATGTGGATTTGCTAATTAAAATAAAAAAAGACTCAAAAGAAAATACTAAGGAAAATAAAAGAAAAGACTCAAGGATCTAGGGTCGTGACTCCATACAATATTAATATAAAGATGAATTGATTCTCTTATCTATGTAATAAATCAGATTGCTAACCTGGAACATGAAAATATGCAAAAGCCTCTGTCGATGGTCAGACGCATACCCAGTATAACCGAATTGAACCATATGTCTATGTCAACCAAATTACCTGGATTCATTAAGATTAAGTTCCAATTATGGCTACCCCCCCCCCGAAGGTATATGTCTATCATGTAAGAAAATATATTAACAGGTTATCTATCCTCAAGGAAGATCGTGGGCTATTGAATCTAAGGCTGAAACCTAAAATCCCTATTTCTAGTTCATTTTAAGTTTACCACATCAATCTTATTGGTGATCAGACAATAAGAAGCATTAAGCTTAAGACTCAATAAACAAACTAAAGAATTACCAATAAAAAGAAAATCAATTATTAAGTGTGAATATTGTGTTTCATCACTTCCCTAGAATAAAATAAAATGTTGGGGTTAGAGGATCCACATTTAATATTTCTTACTTATTATAATATATAAATTATTTTATGTTCTGCTTTCTCAGGAATTAACAATGTTAAACATTTAAAACCAGCCATATAGGCGGTAATCCATTTAGTCCAATTACACCAGCCATATAAGCGGTAATTATCTGTCATATAAAGACCAGTCATATAGGCGGTAAAGTAATTTATATTTAGACCGACCATATAGGCGGTAATAAAGTCTGCCATTAATTAATCCGGTTAAATTATAATTTATAAATTATAATTAAGTGAGATTTACCTAGATAATTATATCACCTTTTACCCCAGCGGTAAATTAACTACTGAACATAAAAAATGAAAAATAAAATAAAATAAAATTTTATTACAAAAAGTAAAAGTGCATAATTGAAAATACTAAAAGTAAAAATGCTTAATTTAAATTACAAAAACTTAAACACACAAGATGCAATCCTTAGAGTCCTTACAAAACTCAAGGAATGCATGCTTTGAATTCTGAAATCAAGCTGAATTTATAGGCGTCAGTGGGGGGGTTTGGCGTCGCGATGCTGGTATTTGTCGACGTGGCAGCTTCTGGTTCGTCGGGTGAGATTCTGGATAAGGTGATAAGGTGACACGTGGCAAGGTGGTTGGGAGTTCAATTATTGCGACACGTGGCGGCTTCTGATTGGATGATTTAGATTCTTATCTGCCACATGTCGATTTCAGATAAGTGAGTCAATAATTGGCACTGACGTGGCGCTGACGTGGCACACATGGCGACAGGGACTGTCGGCACCATAGAATTATGACATGTGGCACGCTGTGAATTGGTTGATGATGATGTGGCGATGATGTGGCACTTTGACTCTGTCAACCGGTGATGTGGATGATGATGTGGCAAACAGGTGGAGTGACACGTGGCGACACGTGGCAATGGCGACTGTCGGCACCATATGATGATGACACGTGGCACGGCGCACGTTAGCAGATCGGCTGTGATGGTGACACGTGGCACGGTTTACGTTAGCAAAGTCAAAATTTTCTCAGATTCTGACTTGTGGACCCGGCGCACGTTAGCACTGTTCGGCGCATGTTAGGCGTCGCGACGCGCCCAAATTTCCAAAATGCCCTTTTGTCCAATTTTCACTGTTTTGGCCCAAATCACCTCCAGAATGTCCTGAAACTTTATTTATCTACAAAATAACACAAAACACATCAAAATATTCACAAAACTCAAGAAACTATACAAAATATTAGGTCAAATGAGTGGGAAATAGTGATATAATTACCACTCATCACTTAGTATGCTAGAAATATTTTTCATGAAGGAAAAAGTTAAGAAAACTTACCAAAAATCTTTGATTTCAAGCCTTTTTCTTTCTTTTTCTTCCTTTTCTCTCTTTCTTTCAATGTATTAATTTTTAGGGTTCATGGAATTATGAAACAAAAATCGAAAAATGGCTTATATAATTTCCCTAATTACCGATTTTTATAAGAAAAAATATTGGCCACATTTTTCAATTTTTGTTTTAAACAATTGGAAATTGATTTAATTATTTGTGGGCTAAAAAAATTCCAAAAAAATTAAATCACGCGAATCTAACTAATTAAAATTAGCCACTTTATCCAATTAAAACAAGTCATTTATCTTATCTAAATAAGTAAATAAGATATTATATATTTAATTAATTCAATTATTCAACATTTGGATAATTAAATAATTAAATACAAATATCTCAAATATATGTATTATATTTACATTAAATAATCAAAATACATATATTAATTATAAATGTCAAATATCACAATTCGACATTTAATAAATGGTTGAAAGATCTCAAAAGCATGTATTTTCATTTAACCTTTAAACGACTTATAAATAATCAGTATTCTTTATAAAAGTTGCCCTAGTGCCCTACGAGTAAATCTCATTAGTGAGACTCTCTATGTTCAGGCATATCCGTCACGAAATCCAATTTCGTGTCCATAATCTATCGACCCGTAAATTATGACCAACACGGATAAAATCTCTGAACCATATAGGTCGATGTCACTGCATACGTATAATCCTTCCGTCACAGGTATCCGGATTATCCCAGAGATATAAAAATAAACGTCAAATTTCTTTAGGTATAATCATGTCGATGATTCTATTAGCAATCTCCTAAATAACACTTAGAAATGATTTCTACAGTGTACCACGGGCCCATGGATTTAACAGATTGTTAATTCCATAATGGATACCTATGCTCTGTACACAGAACTGACGGATCCTATCTTGATACACACATGATATCATGAGGATCAGTCCACACCCAACAAACATGCAGAGGTCTGATCTAAATAGATCGGTGATGTGACTACCATCAAAGTGTGGAGGATACCTCATATATCCACACTGTACCATCTATTAAAAATCTTCGGTGAGTCGTTCATTATTTATCCAATATAAACACCTACATGTCTATATGAGTCTCCCGAGACTCATGGTTCATTGAGAAACCATTAGAATCCATTAGAATCCAACATTCCAATATATGACACATACCGGTCTCAACGAGTTTACTTACTAACCAAGTAATTGTAAACCTTGAGTTTACTTACTAACCAAGTAATTGTAAACCTTGACCATGAACAGTTAAAGAATGATATTGTTATGATACTGCTCAATGTCAGTTGCGACGCTTTTGCGACTGTATCATAACCAATCACTCTTTGGTCATTTACGTCTTTACCATATAATAAAAGAATTTATATTACAGAAACTGTCTATTTTATTCATTAATAAAATATATGCAAAAGTATTTATAGGGAAATACGTAAGAAATTGGCGCTCAGAGCACCAACCCTAACAAAATCTCCCACTTGCTCTAGTTCCAATATTGATTGTATCTTATACCCATCGACTCCACATGCTTATCAAATAACTTCGGAGGTATGGCCTTCGTGAGCGGGTCTGCTACATTATCTTCACTGGGAACTTTGCACATGACAATGTCACCTCGCGACACAATCTCTCGAATAATGTGGTACTTTCGTTCCTCATGCTTCGACTTCTGATGCGCCATCGGTTCTTTTACTTGCGCAATGGCACCAGTATTATCACAGTATAATGGAATCAAATTCTCGATACTCGGGACAACTCCCAGTTTTGTGATAAACATCTTAAGCCAAACAGCTTCTTTTGCAGCTTCAGAAACAGTAATATATTTCGCCTCTGTGGTGGAATCAGCTGTAGACCCCTGTTTGAAACTTTTCAACAAACTGCACCTGCGTTAAAGGTAAATACGAATCCTGATGTAGATTTTCTATCATCGGGATCTGATTGGAAATCAGAATCCATATACCTATTAACCTGCAGTTCATTTCCTCCATAAATGATAAACTTATCCTTAGTACCTTTAAAATATTTCATGATATGTTTAACGGCCATCCAATGGTCATTTCCTGGATTGGACTGATATCTACTGGTTACACTAGCCGCATAGCTAATATCAGACCTCGTACATAACATGCCATACATTATGCTACCCAAACATGAAGCATAAGACAGATCAGACATTCTAATCTACTCATCTTCTGTTTGCGGACACATCTTCTTCGTAAGATGAATGCCATGTTTGAACGGTATATTTGATGTCTTACAGTTTACAAAATTGTATCGTTCTAAGATCTTATCTATGTATGTTGATTGGGATAACCCAATAAGCTTCCTTTCTCTATCCCTATAGAGCTTTATACCCAAGATATAAGAAGCTTCACCCAGGTCATTCATGGAGAAATTATTACAGAGGTAAGCTTTGATGCCTTGCATCATTCTTATATCATTCCCAATGATTAGGATGTCATCAACATAGAGAATCAAAAATACTATCATACTCCCACTAGCCTTCTGGTACACACATGATTCTTCTGTATTCTTGAGAAAACCAGACAATCTAATAATCTCGTCGAATCAAAGATTCCAACTTCTCGAAGCTTGTTTAAGTCCATAAATGGACTTCTTAAGCTTACAAACCATGCCTAAGGTTTTGCTGGACACAAAACCCTCCGGCTGTTCCATATAGATTTCTTCGTCAAGAAACCCATTTAGAAAAGTTGTTTTGTCATCCATTTGCCAAATCTCGTAATCATGGTAAGTAGCAATAGACAATAAAATCCTTATAGACTTTAGCATCGCAACTGGCAAAAACGTTTCATCGTAGTCGACACCAGGTCGCTGCGTGTAACCTTTAACTACCAGTATGGCCTTAAAAGTTTCAACCTTTCCGTCAGGCCCACGCTTCCTCTTGTAAAACCATTTACTACCGATAAGAATAATTCCTTCAGGAAGCGGAACCAAGTCCCAAACTTGATTCTGATGCATAGAGTCTAACTCTGATTTCATGGCCTCTTGCCACTTCGCAGAGTCGATGTCCAACATCGCTTCTCTATAGGTGTAAGGGTCAGTCTCTTCAATTAAGAGAATATCTAGATTCTTTTCTTGTATCAAATACAAGCGTTCATGATGTCTAGACACCCTTTGGGACCTACAAAGTGTGTGTTGAAGGCTCTTCATCTATTTAAACTTCGGGTTCCTCCATTGGTCCGTTGGTTCCAGGTTGTACTTCATCAAGTTCAATGTGTCTATGATTACCTATTTCAGAAAAAAAAAATTCTACCTCTAGAAATTTTACAAAGCGAGCTACAAACACATTTCGATTCTCGGTATCATAGAACAAATATCCTTTCGTATTTGAAGGATATCCAACAAACCTAAACTTTTGACATCGAGGCAAAAACTTATCCTGCTGAGCCATCCTTACATAGGCAGGACATCCCCAAATATTAACATAATTAAGATTCGGTTTCTTACCAGTCCATATCTCATACGAAGTTGTAGGAACAGCCTTGGAAGGAATCTTATTCAGAAGATGAGCAGCAGTTAAAAGAGCATAACCCCATAAATAATAGGGCAAATCTGTAAAACTCAACATCGATCGAACCATATCTAATAAAGTCTGATTTCTCATTTCGGGCACTCCATTGTGTTGTGGAGTCCCCGGGGGAGTATACTGAGTGAGAATCTCATTCTCTTTTAAATAATTGGTGAACTCACCACTCATATATTCACCGTCTCGATCAGATCAAAGACATTTAATATATTTACCAGTATGTTTTTCTACTTCATTTCAGAATTCCTTGAAATTTTCAAAGGTTTTCGATTTCTATTTCATCAAATAAACATAACCATACCGTGACAGATCTTCGGTAAAGGTAACAAAGTAGGAAAAACCACTGTGAGCAGTGTGACTCATAGGACCACATACATCAGAATGTATTAGCTCCAATAAGTCAATGGCTCGATGTCCTACACCCAAAAATAGAGCTTTGGTCATTCTACCCCGAATACAAGATTCATAAGTTGGATAAAGTTCAATGGTAAGATCATGTATCAAACCATTCCTAACCAACTGTGATAGGTGTTTCACGCTTATATGACCCAACCTCATATGCCACAGTTCAATATTATTTATATCAGATATTTTACATTTATTAATACCAGCATTAAAGATATCTTGTGAGGTATGCAAAATATAATGACCATGCTCATTTGGACAAAAAAAGATCTGAACATTATATCTATCATATAAATATAAAGAATGATTCTTAATATTTACATTATAGCCCTCAGTATCTAATACAAAAAGCGATACAATGTTCGCAATACATCCTGGTATAAAAAAGCAGTCATGCAACAAAATGCTCCCACTGGGCAGAGGAATCTCGCATAAGCCCACATCAACTGCATCCAAAGAGTCGCCACTCCCGAATCGCAATTACATCTCCCCAGATTTTAGCCGTCTACTTTCCTTCAGCACCTGCAATGAATTACAAATGTGAATTGGACAAGCAGAATCTAAAATCCAACTGGACGACATAGCTCCACAAGCTAATGAGATATCAATAATGAGAAAAATAAAAGTACCTGAAGTATATGCTCTTTCCTTTCTGATTTGCGCCAAATAGTCAGGACAGTTCCTTTTCCAGTGGCCAATCTTGCTGCAGTGGTGGCATTTATCTTCGGCAGCTCTCTTAGGTTAGCTATCTTACCTTGTGGTGGAAGATTCGCACCATTTTTTTCCTTCCCTTTCTTCTTCTTCCCTTTCTGTTTAGATTGGGAGGAAGCGAGAAGAGCAGTGGGTTTAGGAGGGCGAGTCGGTACTCCCTTCCTCAAATCTTCCTCCGCAGTTTTGCAGCATCATATGCAGCTGCAGGTAAGAACAACTAATCTCATTCATATTGAAATACCTTACAAATTGGCGATATGATGCTGGCAGAGATCCTAGTATGACACTTAGTCCTAAGGTGTCATTGAGAGGGAAATTATAGTGCCTCAAATGTTCGATCAAATCAATCAGATAAGCACGTGAGGGCTCACAGCCTGTCCTTCTTCCAGTTTTATGGGGAATGTAAAAAATTATCAAAACTTTAATTATTTTTCCATTTTTCCCATGAAACTTTTCTAAAATTGATCCTTAATAGGTACCATAAGGACACTCATTAGTATTTCCCTTTAATAAATTATACAAACTTTTTTCATAATGTGTGGTTATTAGGTATATAAAACACATTTTTATTTTGACATTTATTGTGCGAAGAAAGTTATGAATTGAAACTGATCTAAATAATCATAAAAATAATGCTACAGCGCACGAGATTTATCAGAAAATAAATTTTAGGAAATATTGAATATGTACACAATTTTATTTTTAATTTTTACAAAAAAAAAAAAATTTAATAATAATTTTCCCGACCTTCAAATCACAATCATCCACTTAATAAAAATCCCATCACATATTTGAAACAAGATTTTGCTCTCTTCAATAATTTAAAATTGTTGAACTCTGAAATACTGATCTTCATAAGGACGAAACCAAAACCAACCAAATGACCACACGATTATGAATTTAAGTTTTTTGTTCTTCGTCAGGACGTGAAGCGTTTGCTAGTCTATCTAACTCATATCCCACACTCAGAGTATACGATCCCGCTGATTGTTTGTGTCAGGATCCGAGCTCTTGTACTTGAATCCTCTTACTTAAAATTTAAGTCGTTAGATTTTAATTTAACCGTCCGGATTTTAAGTTTAAAAAAATTAGAGAGAGATGTTTTTTCCTCTCTCCAAATCTGAAAATATTGATTATGATCAACCACGTATTTTTTATTGAGACTGATTTTGATACCATTAAAGCCATCCATCCACCAACAACAAATATCGGTGATATGTATTTAATAATTTCTAAAATTGATTTTTGAAATTTGAATGGTTTTAAGTCAAGAATGAGTTATGACACAGCTAACATCTGCTGGTATTTCTCTGATAAACATTCATAGCAAAATTAAGCCGTACACTTTCAGTTTGATAGTAGTTTCAACTTAATGGCGTAATTAAAAGACACTTCAATTTGCTATGAATTTTATCAGTCATTATATTTGAGCCCAACTTTATAGAGCCAAAAGAAAGCCTTTTTAAAATCTAAAGCAACAAAACGGCGCATGATATTTATTCAGCCGAAAAACATATATTACAGCCAATTTGCATGAGCACCGAATTTTTTTTTTTTTCATAAAATAGTTAATTAAACAAATTAAAAAGTTCATTTAATTCACTATATTAATTATTTTGGTATCACTCTGTTATTTGAAAACTTTGTTGAATGAAGGTATTGTCCTCTTCAAAAGAAAAAAAAAATTTTATTTCATTTTTGTTTTATGCTTTTAATGCTTGAAGGTGGAGAAAAACAAATTGATGTTCTTCGTTTTGCGTTCTCTATCACCGCCCACACCTTTTAGTAATAATGATAATTAATGTTATAGTTGTAGGTCCCACAAGCTTTATTATATGTATAACTTATAAATATTTCCTACACGTAATTGTATGTATATTATATGAGTCATGCAAACGAGTGCTCTAAGGACACTCATTAAAAATTAATTTTTGGAAAGTTTTCAGATTATTTTTATGGAAAATGTAAAAAATTATCAAAATATTAATTATTTTTTATTTTTTACCATGATTTTTTTCTAAAATGGATCGTTAATGAGTGTCGTTAGGGCACTCGTTAACATTTCTCATATTATATAATTGATGCAAGTAAATATGTTATTATCATTATCATTATCATTATCATTATCATTATTATTATTATTATTATTATTATTATTAGTATTTTATTTTAGAAATGTTGGAAAACCCGGCGTCAAACCACTCGACTCGGGCTTAAACGGAGTAGGTAAATCCATCGGCTACCCCAGACTCTTACAAGAAACGCACTCCCTGAATTCGAACTCAGGACCTGAAGGTCAGATCTTGAGTCATACATCATCAAGTCACGTCCTTTGGGAACATTATTATTATATAATAAATGACTAATAAAAATATGTATATATAATCTTATTTTTTTACATTATATATTTCTGTTTTGTCCTATATATATATATTATTATCATATATGTATAGTTTAATAATTTTTTAATTAAAAAAATAATTTTTTTTTAAAAAAATTATTAAACTAGATCCCAAAATTCATTTAAAAAAAATTAAGAAACTAATCAAATACTTATTTAGTCAATAAAAAATTTATTTTAACAACAAATCTTCAAAATAATTTTACCGGACGTGTTTTATTGTTTTCCATTTTCGAGATTATTATTTTGAAAATATTACCGAACATATTCTTTGTAGGAATCGATTTCCTTACACGGCGGAAGCGTGTTAGGCACCGGGATCGACCTTGAAAAAAATTTCTGCTCTTACCTTACTTGCCGAAACTCTCCAGGCCTATTAGACTCGTTTTGTTTTTGTTTTTGATTATTTTAACAGCCCCGAACAACAGTTGATCAGTAGCAAAATCTGGACAATTTTGCACACCTAACGCACGCACAACACACACAAAAATAGCCCATGTTTCGCGTCAATATGGGCAATAGTTCTAGTTTGGTTTCCTCACTAAAACAACCCCAAAAGAACCCTTAATACAACCATTAATGTTCTCCAAAAAATGCACAAAACCACTACGCAAACCGAGTCATGGATGAAGTATACAATTTGCGGCAATGAGCAGATTCTTCTGCTCATGACGAACACTAAAAAAAAATATATTTATTAATAGAAAAATTAATTATTTTATACTTGTAGTTTCATTAATCCCATTAATTAAGCACATTTGTGATTCAATAGTTAAGTTTTTATTTTATATATTTTTATTGTGATTTTTATTTCTTATGTAGGTGAAATAATACATTGGATGCATAACTAGAAAAAAGGACATGACATTTGGGTTTTGGAGGGCATAGACTTGAAATGGCGTTCTAACAGAGTACAATTTCAGAAATTTCAATTTTGCGCAATATTCGTAATTTGGTCATAATTTTTTACTTCGATATCGGATTGAGACGATTCAAATATCTACAACTTTACACTTTACAAGATTTTATAGTTTTGAGGTTTTCAATGTTGAAATTGGTGAAGAAGTCAATGTGTGTTGCATGTAATTTTAATTATTTGAAAATAAAGTAGAAAAAATAAAAAAATAAAAAAGTAAAAAATGAAAAAATAAAAGTTGAAATGTCACAATTGTAACAAATATTTGCAAAGTGATCAAAAAAATAAAAAAATAAAAGTAAAAAAAGGATAAAGAAAAAAATAAATTTGTAAAAGTTTATTGTTTGTGTTTGATTTGGAAAGTTTTAATTAATAATTGAGATATGAGTATTTCTACTATAAAATAGAGGTGCTGAGCTCTCATTTTCTTCATGCTTCTTTTATTTTCTCCATTGAAGAACTTGGAAGAAATGTCTTGTGTGTTTTATTTTTCTTGTAACCTTTTTTCTTTCAGTAATAAAATTATGCAAGTTTTTATTCAAATCATGAGTAGTTAATTTCATTCTGTTGGGGTAAAAGGTGAAACTCTAAATATGAAAATATGAATAATCTTACTTATATTATAATATATGAATTGTAATCTGAAGATTAATATTTAATATTTTCTTATATTTGCGGGTATCTTGATTCTCTATAGACAATCAAATCTTGATTGACACAGTTAATATTTTACCCCATATTATATGAGATAGTAATTTAAATATGAATTAATTATTGACAAATTTTGTTAACCCTTTATGGCTGGTTTTATAATTTTTTTGCATAATTGAGTACCTAACTGGACTTGTTATAGAAAAATAATATCATCGTATTTATGGCTATTTTTATATGTTTTGGCATAATTAATTCATGAAATAAATTAACTGGGTAATAATGACAATTGATATATAATAAAAAGTTAGATTTCTATATATTTGAAATATTAAGTGTGAATCTTCTAGTCCCGATATTTTAATTTATTGTTGCAGTTCAATTTAAAATTATTCATCACTTCAAACAATTCAATATTTTTATTTTCACTAGAATTATTATTTTATTTTACTAAATCTATTCCCTGTGAATCGACCCCAGACTTACCGAGTTATTTTATTACTTCGACACTCTTATAGGTGGGGGTAAAAAATCACTTTATGAGTGAGTCAAGTTTCTGGTGCCGTTGTCGGGGAATATAATTTAGTAGATAGAATAATAATTTAACATTCTTGTATTTTTTTAATTATTTTTTTTTTATTTTCTACATCTCACCTTTTTTTAATCACTACAAATTGTTTTCCATTTATTTTAACTTTTTGTCTCTCACTTGCTTATTATTTCTTCTTTTTATAAGTATTGCATTTGTATATTTAAATTTTAGCATATAGTCTGCATTTTGGTTGCATGAGACATTGGTCTCGATCATCTAGCGCTAGATTAAATA